>JANHFQ010002132.1:84396-94512 GCA_032468035.1 Aparallactus werneri
CAAGTTCTCCTCTTTTTGCCTTAGCTTTTGTCACAAGCTTACTTTTTACTCTTTGCCTGAGCCCCTGTGCCTTAATTGCTCATGACTGTCTGCATGCACAGATGGGCCCACATGACAATGCTTTGGGAAGCACTAATAGGAAATCTCTATTTGGAGGAGACAGCCTCAAGAGTGAAGTGAGGAAAGAAATAGCTACCTCAATTTCTATATGCTATACTTTCACTTACAACACAGGGCTGGATTTCATCTGACATTTGCAGATAACTTCTTCACAGTTAAAGAGTAGTTTTCTTTATTATTAATAGTGTGGGAATTTAGCTCCCACCCTAGTGCTAGCAGAATGGCTTCTCTTCATGAGATTGTCTAGTTGTTAAAGTCTGAAAAAGAGATCCTTTGAAGATGTACCACTGTCCTGTCAGTAGCCTATGTTTATCTCAGAGGCTTTCAAGAATAATGGCAGAATGATTTCCTTTGCATTTCTGTGCTTATGTGGATACTTTAAAACATATAAGTCCTATTTTTTGTCCTTTTGGTTGTGGTTTTGTTTTGGAAATATTGTATCCTTAGGTTCACTTATTCCAATCATATGAACAATCCCACCAGATCTCAGTTATAGCTATGATATCATTTTACTTTCCTATAATATGAATTCAAGCTCAGCTTCCTTATTTTCCTTCTTCTGAGTGTTAACATTAGGACAATGGTTCATAATCTTTATGAGTTAATATTCATCCTGATGTTTTTATTAAATGATTTATCCAACCCCAGTTTAGTTATTTTTTCACTTATTTTATAATTCTTTGTGACCTGTTTCAAGTTGTATTTGCATTCCCCCAGTTCTTCACCTTCTTGTCTTCTGTTCACTGCAATCTCACATTGCAGTGAACAGAAGAGAGTCAAGCACATATACACACTGCCTCCCTCTCCTGTACAAGTGAGGGCCTGAAAGTGATTTCCAAGTTTTGAACAAAATATTTTTTGTTATCACTCTCCTCTGCTGGGCTTGCTCTTTATACGTTTCTCTTGTCAAGAACTGCTTCTTCTGTCAGCCTCTGTTGTAGCCTTCTAATGAATCTTCATAAAACTGAAGTGTGGCTGCTTGTTCCTGCAATTCCCTTACATTTTCTCCTTTAAGCATTGCTGTATACTTGTTCTTGCTGGAAATATGTAACAAATTATTACCAGGCAGAATACAAGGATATACTGTCAACTTAGTGAGGTGATTCATTAGAGACCTACCCTTTCAACTCCTTCACTGAACTCTTCTGTCAAACTTCTATTAGCTGCCCTTGTTTGTAGAATTTTTCTCTCCTGGAAGTACAATAATCTCAGTGAAATCTGCCCTGTCCCAATGTCCACTGTTTATAATTAAACAGAACAACAGAAGATGTAGGACAAAACATTAAGGTGTGAAGCATCTTTTTGATATGAAAAATCAACATCAGCATATAGGCAAAGGCAGTCAACACGATAAAAAGTCCTAGTAGATAACAATGTTGCTTTCCTCAAGATGAAAAAAACACTTTCATCTGTGATAAAAATCCAAAGAAACACCAGCAAGTAGAGAGGATTTAACAGTGATTTGATTGCTTCTAAGGCTATATTTTTCAGGGAGTCACTAATTTCTTGCTTTCAAATAAGCCAAGAACAAGAGCCCCAAGTTTACATAGGTCTTATACAGAATCTTGATTAAACACATTTGGTTAGAGGCACCTACATTAGCAGAGGCATCAAAATGCAGAGACAATAGCTTTACAACTGCTGCAAATGCAAGAGAAGAAAAAGAAAGACATGGGTTTGACTGAAAGTTTGAAGCCACCACAGAAACATTCTTTGAAATATAACACAGCAACTCTGACACATTACAGGTGTCAAGTTTTTAATTGTTATACTAAGAAATTCTTTGCTTTGCTGTGGAGAGAAAAAGGACACTCCCTACACATTCTTGAATATGCTGCTTAGTTAAGGCATAAATTCTATAAGCATTTGAATAATTGACAGTGGGTGGCAGTAAAATTCCACACTCAAGTAAGCATCTACAAAAATATAATTAAAGAGAGATACAATAATTTGAATAGGAGTATATGTATAACACAGAATCACAGAAAAATACATCCTTCTTTCTGTTCCTCACAATTGAATAATTGGAACAATCCAATTTAGCATTAGCAACTGTGACTAAAAGAAATAATAAAAGAAATTAGGTTTTAATTTTGTGTAAAGATTTGAAACCTAGGCTTATTGCTGGCTCTTATTGTTAGTTGACTGGCACCAATACATGGGTGTAGAGTAAGATTGGGTCCCCACCCCCTTGACTTAATCATGCAAAGTGTTGTGTTGGTCCACAGAAGCCTTTCTTGTCCAAACCTGTGCCCAATAAAAATGTTAGTGTGAGGGAAAGGGAAGAAATTCCTTTGCCATTTTAGGGGGAACAATACTGCAGATACGTGGGGTTCAAGCAAGTCTTCTGTTCACTGCAATCCCACATCTTCCTAAGAGAGTCAGAGCACATATACACACTGCCTCTCCCTCCTGCACAAGTGAGGGCCTGAAAGTGATTTCCAAGTTTTGAACAAAATCTTTTTTGTTACTGCTCTCCTCTGCTGGGCTTGCTTTTTATATGTTTCTCTTGTGGAGAACTGCTGCTTCTGTCAGCCTCTGTTGTAGCCTTCTAATGAAGCAAGGAAACAAATATAGTATGCACTGAATTCAGTTAATCTCTTTTTGCATTGATTGTTCGTGAATTTAAACTGTTAAAAAAGTTCTGTTAGCTTTTATGTGGAAAGTGAATAGAGGTGATTGCTTAGCTCTGCCTTTCCTACATTCATAAATAAAGAGAAAATAAGGCATCTTATCATGTAGGACTGTAAACACAGAAGGCCCATGTTTTTGCAATGAGTGTGATTTTTATGTGCCAATAGCCTCTGGAAAATAAAGAACATATGCTGTTTGTTATTTGATTTTTTTTAAAAATAAAGTTATATAAAATATTGTGCTCTGCCAATAAGCTGCAGTATTAACCATCAAAATGCTAGGAATTTTGTCTGAAAAAACCTACTTTGTAAGCTTTTTTTCAGAATGTAACAATGGTAACAGAAGAAAACAACAGAAAGCATTAGTATTGTACCATAGAACTAAGCATATGGCTTATAGCTCTGGAGCATAGGTACCATTATGTATTCCTTTGAAGTGTCTTGATGTTTCAATTAAGAGATAATCCATAATAAAACAGAGCAGCCATCTGGTAGGTAAATTGGAGAAGTAATGGCGTCCCACAGATATAATTCAACTTTCTGAAGGATAATTTCCCTTTATAGAAATATCCCAGGAGTTTCAGGTTCATTCAGCTCCAAGTGATATTGACAATGCAGGTGAATTAACATCACCAAGGGAAAATCTGCTTTCATGGGTTTTGAGTTAGCAGAAAACTGAGGCACAATACAAATCTAGTTAGTGAGGTCAAATAGTTTATTGCCTTTACCAGACGAAATTCTTACTTCAAACCAGAAATGAAATTGAGGTTATTTTATTGATTAGTTAACAGCACTCTATTCAACCCATTTAGAGATACTATGAATATGAACTTACTATTATGGAAACCCAAACATCATTTGTCTGATATTTCAGTTTTGTGGTAAAATGTATAATCAGTAGAGTAGTAAGCTGATGGCTGGAGGACATTCCCTGATTAAAAAATAAAAGCTATGAGACTAGAATGGTATCAAACTGGCGGCTCATAGGCTGGATGGGTCATGTACAGGCCATGCCCGGCCCAACTCTGTGAAGGGGAAAAACGTCATGAAAGGCCACGTGACAGCAATGTGACACTGTGAGTTTGATATCCATGGAGTAGAATGAACTAATAAAGGAATAGATGAATGAAGTAAATGCTGGCTTATTAGTTTCATTTTGGGATATGAGTTTGCATAAACAATTGTAGTTAAATGCAACCAAACAAAATTAGTCAACAAATATTGCAATGTTCATATAGCAGTGTTAATCAGGATTTTCCATTTCAACCTTTCAGCTTCTTAGAGATGAAGTCTACTCATCTTAAAATGGCCAAGGTTCAAAACATTCTGTCATACAATATTAAAATATGGTTTTGTCTACACATGACACTCAGCTAGGATTTTTTAAACTATGGCTTATTTAACTATCCATAAAAGTCTGATTCTCACAGCATACTATGCAATAATGGATGCATATACTATATAATGTGATATGCAAATCACATTATAGCTTGTGACCCTAACTATAAATTCACATTGTTTAAGCTACTGTCAAGGTTTTATTGTATATAGTGGTCAAAATTTGCTATCACTGGATTTTATACTACTGTACAGTGTTATATTTGAGAATAAGTTCCATTTAACTAAATAGCATTTATTCTCAGGAAAGTTATTATAGTATGATCACTAAGTGTGGCATCATAATATTGAATCTGGAATATTCCATCTTTCAGTCAGGGATTCTCATAATTATAATGGATGTCATATTAAACACGGACACATTTTAATTTAAAACTGCAGATTAGAAGTAAGGAATGAAAATTTGGTTGAACTTCAGGTATCACTATCTTATTTTTTCTATCTTGTAGTGCTCTCTATAATACAAAAATAAAGCAGTGTTCCTCAACCTTGGCAACTTTAAGACATGTGGACTTCAACTCCTAGAATTCCCTAGCCATGGGAGACAGAGTTCACATGTTTCAAAGTTGCCAAGTTGAGAAAAATAGGACAGAATTTAAATTTTTTACTTTCTTCTCCATACTACCAAATTGTATTAAGTATGACATGAAGACCTGAGTCACTGGCTTCCGGTAGCACCGGTCTTCATCAGCGGCAGCTTTTTCGCGAGCCGCCGATCTGCTGCCCCGTAAAAAGCTGAGGACAGCGGAAAACAGCTGTCCATCGGCTTTGAAGTGCCTCTCCCGGGCATAGGGAGAAGTGAAGAGCATGTCAGGTGGGGGTAGAGCTTCAGAAGACCCCTGGTTCAACTAAGCTGGGGGTCATATCAGAAGGCTCTCCCCAGACGCCCACACCACCTCCGGAGCAGCAGATTCTTCTGCAAAGCAGAACAAGACAAATCGTCTACCCCTGAGGATTTTATAAAACTTAAAAAGGATTATTACAGGCAGATTGGAAAATGGATATGGGAACAGTTTATAGCAAGTATTAATCTTTACTCTGGAAAAAAATTTAATTCTGACTTTGACTATTATTCCCTTTGAATTTGGTATGCTGGAAGATTTATAATCTTAAAAGAAAAGAATAAATATAAAGCTAACAAGTATTTTTGAAAAATTCTGAAAAAGAGTTGAATATAAAAGAGTGGATTTTGTAGTGGTTTCTGATATGGTGAAAGTAACTTTTTTAAAATGGGGGTTGCTTTTTTTACCTCTTCCTTTTTGCCTTTGCTTAACCAGAAAACGAAAGTCAAAATTACTGACTCACTGAAAGGGAAAGGACTTTGAATTGTTGTGT
This sequence comes from Aparallactus werneri, assembly GCA_032468035.1. NCBI lineage: Eukaryota > Metazoa > Chordata > Lepidosauria > Squamata > Lamprophiidae > Aparallactus > Aparallactus werneri. The sequence goes on from JANHFQ010002132.1 coordinate 89,883, forward strand.
CTAAGTGAAAGATAACTTTCTCTTGTAGCTGTTACATTGTTATATTGGATAACAGGGAGTTGTTTTTGGAATTGGATAACAGGGGAGAAAAATTACAACAAATGGAAGAAGTTAAAGAAAACAGTTCCGTTTCGCCACCTCCATCACCGTGATATAAGATCTCGTAAGAGATCTCAACCGCGATCGGTCGGATTCGGAACAGGTTGCCCTCCAACTGCACTATAGGCCCCGTCTCCTGCGCTTCATTTCCCAGAGCTCCTCCGTGAACCAAGGAGCCTGATGGGATCGGCAACAGGTCAGGGGCTGCATGGGAACAGTTCGATCGAGCGCCCCGGCGGCCACACATTGCCATGCTTCCGCCAAGGCATCGACCGAACCATGAGTGAGGGGGGCGGGTACAGACCCAAGCACCCATAGGAACCCCTCCGGTTCCATAAGTCGCCTGGGGTGGAACCACCTGTTCAGTTTCAGGCAGGGGGAGGCATAATGAAAGTCCAATCGTAGGGAATAGTGATCTGACCACGACAGGGGGGAACTCAAGGGGGATCCCCCCCAGATCACTTAGCCACCGTTCAGATAAGAACACTAGGTCATGTGTGTGTCCCCCCTCATGGGTCGGTCCACTAATAACCTGGGTCAGGTCCATGGCTGTCATGGAAGCAAAGAACTCCCGAGCTAACCCAGATGAACACCCCAGGGACGGCAGATTGAAATCCCCCAGAACCATCAGTCTGGGGGAGTCAACCGCCAACCCAGAGAGGACATCGAGCAGCCCGGGCAGGATGGTTATGATGCAGCTGGGCATGAGGTACGCCAACAACACATCCAACTGAACCCTCGGACCAAACCTCAGGTGGAGGGACTCACATCCGCCTATCTGCATGACAGTGACCTCCCGTGGAACCAAGGACTCTCTGATAACCATTGCCACCCCCCTGCCCCTGCCCTGGACCCTCGGGCGGTGAAACACATGGAAGTCTGGTGGGCAGAGATCATTAAGAGGGACCCCACCCTCCAGACCTAACCAGGTCTCCGTGATGCATGCCAGGTCAGCGGACTCCCCCTCAATTAGTTCTTTCATGAGGGGACCTTATGAACACCTACCTGGCATTTAAATACACCACCCTAAGCCCAGGGACCTGTACCTCCTCACTCCGGGGAAGCGGGAATGCACTCTGGGGGTTGGGGCGCACCACAGCTCGCAACCAGCGGTAGCGCACTCCCGAAGAGTGATATGGCCCCCAGTGCCATCTGGTGCCAGACCCCACCACCGTCGGGATCCTCTGTCCCACCTCCGCCCTGAGCCCATGTTCCTCCCGACCCTCCCCCTCCCGTAGGGGGTGGTCGGCCTGGATTTATGAGTAACTGGGGGAATCCCCCCAAACCTTCCCACAGCACTCCCCCTTCTCCCTAACCCATTAAAATAACCCAATAAAAAACATAGTAGGGGTCTCCTACAACCAATCTGGGGACCCCTACCCTTACCCGGCCTCCTTTCCGGGCTCCCACCGACAATCTGCAGGTGGGACCCATCATCAAGGAGTAAGGCAGGCTGCTCCCAGGAGTGGGGGGGAACCCCTGAGAGCAAACAGATCTACAGCTGTGTATTGTATCATTAAAAAGCCTCCACCAGGCCAGAGAAAAGTGGGAAGAGCAACCATGGAGGAGATTTCTAACTGAGGTCCAGTCCGAGTCCGAATCAAGAGTCCAACACAGTGTCCAGCCTGCTGCCACTCGGGCCTAGCTACCTAAAGGGTGGTGCTGGGCACCCTCTCACAGTGGCCAGCGCTGTCCAGGAGCCGGTTCAAAGAACCCGGTTGGGCTCTCACCCCAACAGGGGGACATCAGTCACACCCTCACATCAGGACCCAGTTGGCCTCAGCAAAACCTCCGACGAGACAAGGGATTGATGGAAAATTAATCCCTCTGCTATGCCATGTGTTGTCCATGTCCCATTTTATGGGGAGCACAGAGCGACAACAATCTCTCAGATCTCAGGTCCAAAGTCCAGGTGGTAATAGTGTCTTACAAGGGTCCAATCCATAGCCCATCCCCTGCCTTGGGACAGATAACAAGCCCCCGATAAACCAGGCTAAAAAAGGGGGGGAAGGGCCCTTCTCTTGGGCTCTGAAGGATCAGCGTCGTAGGTGGTGTCGGGATTTCAATCGACACTAGATAGCCAGGTAAGGTTATCAGATCTCCTGGGCAGATAGGGGTTGTCATGGTGAGGCCGTTGCCCGCATCACCACCGATCAAACTACCACGCCGCCGAGCCGCCACGATGCCTTCAAGGCACTAACTGCTGCCGAAGCTCCGCTGTCAAAAGCACCACTGGGCCCTCATGGTCGCCGCCCACAGCTGCTGCCAGCCCGTCCGCGTCACTTCCAGGCCAGCGGAACCCCCGTCGCCGAACCACCATGACATTTACAAGGCGCTAACTGCCCCCGAAGCTCTGCCACCAAAAAGTGCTGCTGAGCCATCATGGCCGCTGCCCCCAGCTGCTGCCAGACTGTCCGCGTCGCTCCCAGACCAGCGGAGCCCTCGCCAACAAACCGCCAATGTTGCCAGGCATCGGAGCTCCACAACCCCTTCCCTGGGGCGCCGAAACACCAGGCGCCACGGGGCTTCTGGCTCTCTGCTCTCCACTCTCCAAGGCCTGATCGCTCCCGCTGCCGTTAGCGCCATCCACATCATCATGGCGCCGACACCTGCGTCTCCCCACCAACGTGCGGCTTTTCCACTGCCGCGACGATCCTCTGGGGGACAGCAACAAGGCGCAACAACTCCCCGACCTTAGGGGGTCCAAAAAATGGGACCCCCACCTCCCATGTTATTTAGTGTTAATATTAATAGTATTTGCCAGATATCTATCCAGACAAGATGCCTGAAAACGGAAATATTATTGCACTTATCTTTTGGTGCTGCTCCAACATTACCACCAACTTTACCTCAGATGAGGAAGATTTTGTAGCAATTAAGAAGATGCATTTCAAAAGTGGAAGACTAGATCTATACCTAACTCTACTCTGTTTTACTTCATGACTCCCAGTTGCAGCATACTGATCAACTTACCCCTAACCGTGCATTGTGTGAAGCAATAACTTCGTAGTTTGGAGTAATTAGAAGGTAATTCACATCACCATCTACAGTATCACATATTGCAAAGGATTATAGATATTTTATTTCTTTATTACAATCAGAGGAGACCAAGAATACCATTTGGGATTTTGTGCATTATGGATGCCATATGTCTCCATTAACTAAATGCATTCTTAATGGAAAGCTCCTGTTGAGCAAAATCTGCACAGTCAATTTGAATATTTTCTCTCTCTCTAAAAAAAAACCCCAGATAAATTAGCCTCTTCCATGTATCCTTAGCATTATTCATTAATAATTAACAAAGTTAGAGGTTAATATTTATCAGATTATTTTATCACTTAAAGCAGGCTATTATGAAGACTATTTCTAGCATTTAAATGAAACAAAGTGATTTTAACAAATCTTTATAGGATATATTATCTCTTTTACTGTGAATGTTTTTTCAGATATGGAACTAGACTCCAGCATTCTTCCTGGGAACTACTGCACTGTCTTTTTGTAATGGAGTTGGATGAAGATTTGTAAAGGAATTTGGTCTGAAACCATCAAAAATAACTGTCAGGATCACTACCAGAGGTCTTTTTCATTGTGCTTCTTTGGAGAATGATGGAGATGGTGGCATCAAGTGCCAGATGAGGAAGGAGAGATCGGGGAAAGGAGCGGGACATACGAAGAGGAAAGTCTGGCAGATAAGGAGGGCAGACTGGCAAAGAAACCTGAAACATGGCATCGTCGCCCATGACGACACATGGGGATGATGTCAGAGATGAAACAGAGTGAACATTTAAAAAAACAAACATGAAAATTCTAACGCCTAACTGTAAAAAAGTGACAGTTGACTGTAAGCTATAAATAGGAAGGAAGACATGGTTTCAGGGTTCTTGCTACATGGTAGCTCCATCAAGACTGTATCCTTAATATTCAATAACCTTCTCTCTGTGTCAACTCTGACAAAAACCACAAACCTTTCAGCTTTCATTTAAACTTGCAAATCCTAGTCTGGACATATGCCAAATGCAAAGTTATATAGTTTAGTGGAAATGCTATTTTTGCAATGGCACAGTGGTTTATTTCAATGATCATATTACATATTAATTGTACATTCATGGATTTTGTTTTCCTTTCATGGAACACTATTTTATCTTCTCTGCACTTCGTCATCTTGCAAATGTTACCATTTAATTTGATTTTCTTTTTTAAAAATACTTCATATGAGAATATATATGTAAACACACACACATACTATAAAAGCAATAAAGCAAAAGTTGCTACCAATGGCCCTCAATCCTATTTGAGGCGGACTCAACTTTTCAAAATTAATTGCGTGCTTCACTGAGAAATCAGTTGTTTCAATGGCACAGAGAGAGATCAGACTATTTTTTTAAAATGGATATCAAAGAGCATGGCAATGGAATATGGTAGGCTAGAGTGTTCAGTTAAGGTCATGGTTCAAAACCTTATTCTGTCATACCAGTAAACCCCCTGATTCTCAAAAGAATTTGAAATCCATGAATGGCAATCACTTCCCCCC
>JANHFQ010002133.1:0-11207 GCA_032468035.1 Aparallactus werneri
TGAGCAGCTGACCACATAGAGTGAGAGTGAGGGGTTTTTATACCTTCTTTTGGGCTTTGCACTTGAGCTTCCTGTTCGTGTGCAAAAACATGTATTCTATTGGCTGTTATAGGGGTCATAGCTGGCTCTATAGGCTGTCTGAGTTAAGTTTGGTTGAAGTTTGGTCTGCTCTGAGATGATGCAATGAAGGAGCTTGTGTTCTGAAACGGTGTTGGGCAATTCCTATAATGGCTTAATGGCTTTGTCCTGGTTTGGATCTTGAGTGAAGCTATTTGCTTATGAATAGAGCTACCTAGATATTTGGCTCCTTTCAATAAGCTCTTTATCTCTTAAGTGCTGACATCTGCTGAGTGTCGAGCCGCAGTCTTGCCACACCCTGGGGATCTACTGCCTTCCGTTTATCATTCTGCAGCCTGGCGCTTCTTCACAGCCTCCTTGGTGACCAGGACTGTGGCAGCTTCAATCCCGGTGCCATTGGCATTGGCATTGGCACAGCTAACATGATGTCACTGAGCCACCTGCCAGCTGTTCCCTGAGTCTGCCTATCGGGGCCTGGAGGGGGTGTGGCATCTGTAATGCTGGCTTGTGGACTGTTAAGTAGGGCTGAGAAACTATATAACGCACAGGGTGATGGACAACCCAAGCATTGACTTCGTGAGGGTTCTACCCTTCCTGCTTTATGCCAGGTCCCTGCAGTGCGCAGGAGGAATAAAAGAGGACTCTGTGTGACTAAACCAAGTGTGCTGTGAGTTTTTCTGTCCGTGGTGGTGCAGGGTTTCTGGACGGGTGGAGACTGGAGGCTATTTAAAAAGGTGGGGGCTGCTTTCTGTCTCCAAGAGCATGTTTCTCCATTCCTTCTTTAGGGAAATACAATATTCTGCCTTTTTAATATTTCCTAAAATATTTCATTCTTCTAGGAGAGGGGTGGGTGACAACTTTCTGCAAGAGCTTTTGATGAATGAGATATAAGGTGAAATCCATCCACACTTTTGCAAAAGAAGCTGCTTTTGAATCTAATTCAATATTTTTGTCGAGGGAAAGACTGGATGGTCATTGCCATTGCTATGTGGTGATGATAAAAGACATGACTTGTGTTGTTGTAAAATTAAGAATTTATTAATACAAAAACAATAAAGTAAATATATAAATAACTAGATACTAGCCACTTGTGTTATTGCAGTCATGTAGCCATATGATTGCTCTCCTCTTGGTGTATCAGAGAAGTGAGTGTGTAAGAGCACAAGGTGCCCCCAGGTAAGTTGTAGCTTCCCCTACTTCCCCTTCCAGTGGGAAATAATAGGGGGAGATCAGGGATAATCATACTCCCCCTTCTGTGTAATACAGCATGCAATGGCACAGCAATTCTCTAACAATTCTAGTATTGCTTTATGCATTTGGAACCTGTGGAAACATCTAATGAACTTGGGCAGGTCATAACATTTAATCAGTCTTGGCTCTGCTCAGTCCTCAGATGGAGGACAGCTTGGGAACATCAGGACTAGAGTAGAAACTAGGAAGGAAGAGGCACTTCTGGAGCATTCCCAAGAGAAGGGCATTCACCAGGAGTCACGACTGAATCCATACATTGTTTTGAACACTATGGAGAACATGCACCTATGCATTATGCACTCAGTCCAACCCGCTTCCGGGTTCACACATTTGCTAAACTGGTCTTTGTTGGGCAAGACACAATGCCTGCATTCACACACTCAAAAAGAAACTATACTGTGGCTTAGTGCAACCTGTGAATCAAGGCACAGCTTTCTGTTTTTCTGGAGGAAAAACATCAACCAAGCTAGAAACCAGGAGATGGTAAGTTCCACCTTAGACTTGAAAGCTGGCTGGGTGACTTTGGGCCTGTCATTCTTCCCCCCCCCCTAAACCCAATTCACAGGGTTGTTGTTTGGGGGGGGAGAAGGAAGGAGCGTTAAGTATGTACACTGCCTTGAGTTATTTATAAAAATAATAAAGAAGGGACAAAAACAGTCTAAAAATTGTGGTTGAGTTGGTGGTTCAGCCAGGTTCAAATTTTAAGGCACCTGTGACTGCCAACTTCCTGTTTTTATGGACTTCATGGATTTCCTTTCTTTTCTTAGACTTGTGAAAGAAGGTTTTGGCACATGCGAAATATGGGGATAAATTTAATATTGTGTTAATTGTATCACTTCTCCTCAATTTCACTCATTGCTCCTGTTGCCTGCACACACTGGGGGGAATTCTCAGCAGTCTGCAACAGCACTGATACTATCTGAGCTGCTATATTAACTCTTTCCTAATTTAGATTACAAAAGCATATGGCCAAATGGTTCATTTAATCTGATCTGGAATAAACAAATACAAATGTTTCTTACGTTGTGAGTGTGATTACTATCCAGTGCTAGTTCTAATTTTCAGATTATATGGAGGCCCTTCTCTACCCAAGTGAAGATTCCTAAGGAATCTAACACTAAGGCTAAGGAAAATTGGAATCAGCACTCAGAAAGTTTTAATGTTGTGAGTACTACTTTTACATTTGGTTTTAGTCTTACAAATAATTTCATTTTATTCATTTTAGTAGCTTTTATTTTGGCAGAAAGCTAAAAGCACAGAGCCTGGTTGCTTTAACCACTTTATCCAACCACCCCAATTCTGTCCAATGAGATTTTTCCCAGATGATTTTTCTTGGAAAAATCCCTTGGAAGGCGGAAGAAGCTATCTTGCAGTTTGGGGGTCTGACCGGATATGGCTTCCGATCACAGAGGAAGCAAAATGAATTTTCCTGATGATCAACTGGTCACAGTAGCCTTCCATTGTGCCAGCAACTTTGACTGGGACAGTGAACCTTGGTGCCAATAGTCCTTGCGTCCATTGCAAGAGAAGGAGGGGTTCCTCTAAGTGGAAAACCTTGTTGCTAAACATTGATGGTACTTGTCATTCAGGAACCCCTTTGACTTTTCAAATTAATTCATTGTCTGTATGGAAATGAAGCCACAGCTACTAATAATGTTCTAGTAGAAATAGTAAAAAGAGCCATCATTCAGTATTGCTGCCAAATGCCAGCAGTTCGATTCACACTGGCTCAAGGTTGACTCAGCCTTCAAATCCTTCCGAGGTCAGTAAAATGAGGACCCAGATTGTTAGGATCAATATGTAAACCACTTAGAGAGGGCTGTAAATCACTATGAGTATATGTCTAAGTGCTATTGCTATTTTCAGTCTCCAGGTTCAAGTGGCCTTGAAATTCTTTTCCAGGTTGATTGCTTCCTCCTCCTCCTCCTCCTCCTCCTTTTCCCTTCCCCCTCCTCCCTTCTCTTTTCCTTCTCCTTCTCCTTCCCTTTCCTTTTTCTTGATAGATGGTGTGATATATTGAGAAGGCAAATAAACAAGACTTATTAAACAACCCCAAACTTGTCCCTCCCTATGTAATGAAAGCCTCCAAGAAATCATTGGCACTCCCACTCTTTCTATTTTCATCCCTGTCTTAGAGGCAAATGGAAAGTGCACCAAGGTCACTCAACAGCTCCTGTATCACAGCTGAGCAGTCACTGCCTCACACAAGGCATTTGCACAGCTTTATTAGAGCTTGAACTCTCCTTGCTTCTTGATGGCTCAGAATCCATCCCTCTTCCAAGTATTTCCCCAGTCATAACAGATCGGTGTAATAGGTTGACAGCAGTATCTTTTAGCAAGGCAATATTCCTACCAAGCTGCTTCATATTAGTCAGATGTAAATACGATCCTTCTGTTCATCCTATACTACCAAACCATTTAAACCTTAAAGCCTTAAAGCCTTTAAACCATTATACTCCTCCCAGAGTAATGCTTTTGTTCCTTAAACACTTGCCATATTCATTAGTTCATTTTTCTTTTTAGAAGAGCTCTTCTTTCAATTGTGCACTTGTGTTTTCTTGATTAATTGCTTATTTCACAGTTGTCACCTTTATTTTATCAAGCCTTTCATCCAGTTTCAAAATAGTTGCTATTCAGAGGTATTATCTGTTCCCTTTCTTTCTACTGGCAATATAAAATTTCCTTCAAGCCCAACTCAGTTTTCACGCCAATATGTTTTACCTATTACCTTCCTCTTGGTTGCTCTTTTTAATATCAATTCTCATTCCATTTTGCCATGTCAGGCAAACAGAATTAACAGAGGGACATACTTCTCAGGGCTCACTTCTCGCCCAACAAGTTTTCTGGCCTTTGTAATTTCTTTGTGCATCATATATGTATTGTTATCTTCTCTGATAATGGATTTGTGTTGGATTTTGCCAAAAACACTCAGATGCAATCCATCAAGCAGTAGACTTTCTAGTAACCATATTCCAGCTTCAGAAAACCAGAACTTCTATATTATTTGCAGTTTGAAGGGAAACAATGGATATCCCATCTCGTGTGCGTACAGTTTCAGCTGTAACAACATAAAGGAGTTTATTATTTCAGAAGGTAGCTACTTGGATGAATCCCACTGTCGGAAACCCAAACTGGAGCTTTCAGGGGCTATGAGTTTAATTCATAGATAGTCAGTATAAGCCACATATGCTTCATGACATCATTGGTGTGGAGACATCAGGACATGCAAAGCATCCCTGTTAACTTTCCCATTTTCCAGGCATCAGCACTAACTGGTCATAGCCAAAAGCAGGTTTTCTTTCTTCCTACAGAATGGACCAGAACAGGAAATATGACTCTGACTTTCATGTCTGCAACTGTACTGGATATAAAGTCTAGAAGAAAAGTTTACTGGACATGTGAACATGACCAGAATCACTACCAGATGGATTTGTAACTGGCTGTCAAACCACACTCAATGAGTTGTCCTTAATGTACTACATCCACATGAAGGGAAGTGAGCAATGGTGTGTCCGTCTTAGGCCCAGTACTCTTCAATATCTTCATAAATGACTTATGAAGGGGAAGCCATCAAATCTGCAGATGGCACTAAGCTAGGAAGAATAGCCATCACCCCAGAAGACAAGCTCAGGATCCAAAAAGATCTTGATAGACTTGAACAATGGGTTCTATCCAACAACATGAAATTTAACGTGGAGAAAAGCAACAGTTTACACCTGAGTAGAAAAACCAAAGGTATAAGTACAGATTAGGCAAGATCTTGCTCAAAAACAGTAACTGTGAGAGGGACCTTGGAGTCCTAGTGGACGATCACTTAACCATGAACGAGCAGTGCAGCAGCAGCCAAAAAACCTAATACAATCCTGGGTTGTATAAATAGAGGCATAGACTCAAAATCACATGAAGTATTAGTATCGTTTTATAAATCATTAATTAGACCATCCCTGGAATACTGCATCCAGTTTTGGTCACCACGTTACAAAAAAGATGTTGAGATTTTGGAAAAAAAGTGCAAAGAAGAACAACTAAGATGATTAAGGACTTGGAGACAAAAACATAGCAAGAATGGCTGCAGAAATTGAGTATGGCCAGTCTAAAGAAAAGGAGGATTAGGGGTGACATGATAGCAATATTCCAGTATTTGAAGGGCTGCCACAAAGAAGAGGGGGTCAATTTATTTTCCAAAGCACTAGAGGGCAGGACAGGAAACAATGGATGGAAACTAATTAAGGAGAGAAGCAATCTAGAACTAAGGAGAAATTTCCTAACAATGAGGACAATTAACCAATGGAACAGCTTGCCTTCAGAAGTTGTAGGTGCTTCATTACTAGAAATTTTAAAGAAAAGATTGGACAACCAGTTATCTGAAATGGTATAGGGTCTCCTATTGTCCCTTCCAGCTCTATTCTGATTGATTGATAACCATGAGTAGATCAAGAGGGATCTTCTGCAGCATGCCTTATAAGCAGTAATGTTGTATGACTTGCAAATATAAAACCAAGCATTGTTGTCCTGTTGTTGACCTGTTGAGTCTTGAAATTTGAAAATATAGCTTGGCTTGGTAGATCTCGGGAATTGAGTATCTGCACTGCCATTCTCTACTCAGCAATCAAATATAATAAATCCCACTTCTTGAAAACACAGCAACTGTATTCCAGCATAAAAAGTCCATGGGTTTGGCATCTCTAATGCTTGGAAAAGACAAGCCTGCAACCATGAAGACAAGGAATTAAGGATGCTATGTCTTAAGTCCCATTAAAATCCATGGGACTTACCTATCCAAAACTGATCTGTCATCTGAAACATCAGTGAAGACCTTGGGATTTTAATTAGCCCAGATTGTTAGTAAATGAAAGAGAGTCTGCAGATACAAAATTACACAGATGTTTTACTTCTGATTTCTGTCAATTGGAAGCCATAATATTAAACTGTTTTAGAGAGTACCGACATGAAAAGGTATTATATTTTGTGTTTGGCTTGTGACCGGAATTTTCTGATTATTGCTTGGGTGTAACATAATTGCTCAGGACTCTTGAATGGCATTCCATATTTCTGTTTTCCTCTGGAATTACTGGTTCTGCTAGCATCCATTGACAAGACCAACACAATTATTTTATCTTGCCTGAACACAGGATTAGCCCAGTTTTGCAATCCTGCCATGCATCCTGGAAAATAGCATGACCTCTGGTGAACTCTGGGCTCCCTGGACCTTTAATAAACAAACCAAAACAAAACGAATTTCCCCCTCTATTTTCTCATTTTATTGACCTCAGAAATATAATGAAAAAGGTACCTAAGGGAAGGATTATATTTGAAGTTAAAAACAATACTGGCCTTAATCTCTCTATATAAAGCAGAGTGTGGGTGTGTATGTATGTACAGTATGTAAAAGTGTGTGTGTGTGTGTGTGTGTGTGTGTGTGTGTATGTGCCTTATACATTCTTCAATGACTGCACAAATCTCGCCCAAACCTGCCATGCACATACCTTACACACTGGAGACTAACACTGTGGGGGTCACACATGCAGTCAAGGGGTCTGAGCCCCCTAAAAAAGCTGCCAAAGTGGCAACCCCCAACAACACTGCCAGACAAGTGAGTGCAATTTTCTGTGGCACTCCACAAGGGGCATCAAAGAGCAGTGTTAGGCCTCACCACCGCTCTGAGAAGGCAGCCGCTCTGAGAAGGTAGCAGGGGAGAAGCGTCAGACCACACTATACGAGGAGGCAGCGACAGTACAAGGCCTAGATGGGGCTGCATGAGGCAGTGGCAACTGAGAAGGAGGAGCGACAAGCCCCACTATACCCGGGCAAAGCCGGGTAATAAGCTAATATTAATTTAAAAATGGTATTACGTTGGAGCTTTTTTGCATTGGGCCAAATAAAATATCTGCAAACTTTTAAATGGCTTGAGTACTTACTTAAAATAGTTTGATGGCTGGTGACTAAAAGTTGTGGAACTTCGACTGTACACCTGACCAGCATTGGAAGGAAAAAGCATTTGTTGGTTATATTATATAATCACAATGTTATAATTAATTAATACATCAATTAGAATAAAAAGGGAGGAATGAACTGCATTCCACTGTGCAGATTTATTTATTTATTATTAAATTTGTATGCCGCCCGCTCCCGAAGGACTCTGGGCGGCTCACAACAGAATAAAGTACATATGACAAGACAGCTAAAATCCTTTAAAAAATTAACAATATTTATACTATAGAAATCAGTTCTGCTTTAAAAACCAGCAATGTCGGTCTACTTTTTTCTGCTTGACCATTTGTAAATATGTTCCTCTGGTTGTCATCCACTCATCCAGAGAGATGCATTTTAGAATGAGCCATCTTTGATCTGTGTGTATTGTTTTTTAATCAATATTCAAAAGCAACACTATCCTCTCAAAACTTGGTCCAGAAGACGGAGGTCATTTCGTTAGGTCCTCCATCGGATAATTTTATGAGTAATTCCAAAAGAAAACTGGAACACGAGATAAAAAGCCATGGATGGAAACGAATCAAGGAGACAAACAACCTGGAACTAAGGAGAAACTTCCTGACAGTGAGGACAGTTAACCAGTGGGACAGCTTTGTCTTCAGAAGTTGTGGGTGCTCCAACACTGGAGGCTTTTAAGAAGAGACTGGACAGCCACTTGTCTGGAATGATGTAGGATCTCCTGCTTGAGCAGGGGGTTGGACTAGAAAGCCTCCAAGGTCCCTTCCAATTCTGTTACTCTGTTATTCTGTCTTAGCTGGGACTCTGACTATTCCCTCAAGGAGGCCCACCTCCTACTTGACATATTTCCAGCATCAAGAAGACACGATCGCCATTCTAGATTTTACCATTTAACTTTTGAATGATGGTAGTTGTTAGGCTTTTCCCTGAATTCCTTCCTTGTAATAATATTTCTATACACTGGATTTTCCTTTCTTCTGTTAATTTCATGTAATACTTTGTCAGTTGCGAAGTCGTGTTCGACCCATCACGATCCCAAGGACAATGTTCCTCCAGGCCTTCTTGTCCTCTACCATCCCCTGGAGTCCATTTAAGCTCACACTGACTGCTTCAGTGACTCCATCCAGCCACCTCATTCTCTGTCGCCTCGATCTTCTTTTGCCCTCAATCTTTCCCAGCATTAGGCTCTTCTCCAGTGAGTCCTTCCTTCTCATTTGGTGACCATGCTTATAAGATTCCTCAATTTTGGCTTCCCCCCACTTTTCCACATTTTTTATTTAGAATAACTACATTTAAACCATATAAGTATCCAGCTGAATGTCTATGGACATTCTCAGTCACCCAGGTGTCTCAAAGGTGCTTTTTTCCAAAAGGCAACTGGACTTTTTTGGTTTCTTTTTTTCTTTGAAAATGTTTCGCTTCTCATCCAAGAACTGAAGAAGCTTCTTGGATGAGAAATGAAACTTTCAAAGGGAAAAAATAAAAGAAAACAAGGCCTGCCTTTTGGAAAAAAGCACTTTTGGGAAATCCAGCTGAGCTTCTTTCTGACTATGAACCAAAACAATGAAAATACACACTTCAGTTCAGTATGGACCACCCAAAGCCAATGGTTTGTTATGTTTATAGAGATATTGCTTTTAGGTGTAAAGGCATGCATTTTGATTTTTAATTTTTAAATAGGTCACTGATATATTACTATTTTAAAAGTATAGATTGTGTATTTGATTACATTCTTTGACTTTTCTACATCATACAGTCTTCATAAATATCTGTGGAGACTTTTTGGCCAAGAACTGGTATAGAAATAAATTATATCACTCTATAAAGAGGCATACATCTAAGAGAAAGACTTAATTGGAGCAAAGGGATCTAACCTGGATGTATGTGAACAAAGTATTCCTGTTTACAGCAAAAGCCAGCTGAGTTGATTGGCTTAATTAGGTAAATTAGTGTTTGATTCATTGCATGTCTGGCATTCTAAACAAGGATCCCAGCTTGGAAAATTGGGCATAATAAATCTTGTTCTCTTGTGCATCTGCATAGACCATAAGAATGTGTGGTATGCTTGTAGAATTGCTTTTAACATCTTTCAAATGCTCATTATTTCATTTAACAATAACTGAGATAGGGTTTGATCTGTATTGAGAACACAGGCTGTGAGACATTAGTTTGATGAAGCTTGTAAAGATGGAATGAAGTATCAGAAAATGTGTAAAGTTCCAGGGAATATATTTTTGATTTTAAAAAGGTCTCAGACAAGGAATGGAAGTTTGCAATAAGAGTACATGTTTCATTTGACACCTCTGTACAAGCAGCTTCAAGTATTGTGTGGTCAAGTGTATGTACAATCTGCAAATAAATCAGTTTTTTTCATCCTTGGAGACTTCTGTTTATTTGTATGTTTATTTAAGGGCATTTCAGATGATGATGATATACGGATCATTTCATATGATAATGTGCAAGTGCTTTCATTCTTAACATCTTAAGTGCTGAGTATATAGGAGCTGTGGTGGCGCAGTGCAAACTTTGCTCACAGCCAGATGTTTGATCTTGACCAATTCAGGATTGATTTAGCCTTCCGTCTTTCCGAGGTCTGTAAAACGAGGACCCAGATAGTTAGGGGGCAATATGCTGGCATTGTAAACCGCTTAGAGAGTGCTATAAAGCACTATGAAGTGGCATATAAGTCTTACATTCTATTGCTATTGCTATAAAGAACAGCATCTGAGTCAGGGATTCCAACCCCCGGTTTGTGGATTGGCACCAGGCCTCAGCATGCCAGAACCATACATACAGACCATACAAACAAGCGAAGCCCCATCCGCGGGATGCAGGCAGCATGTGAAACCACACCCCCTCTGGTCTGCGGAAAAACCTCTTTCCATGGCACTGGTCCAGGGTGCCCAAAAGGTTGTGGGCAGGGGTGGGTTTCAATTTTTTTACTAGCCGGTTCTATGGGCATGGCTTAGTGGGCATGGCTTAGTGGGTGTGGTTAGGTGGTTGGGGTTTTTTGGGCCCTCCCACTTGTCTGCATGCCATAGCTACCTTTATTTGCTGTGTTTGCAGCACAGCTGATGGGCGGGGCAGTGTGCCGCAGCTGTTTTTCCACCTAGAGGCTTCTGCGGGAAGTTTTTCTTTAAAAAACAAACTTCCTGCCGAAGCCTCAGTGTAGGTGGAAAAGCAGCTCAACTGTGTTGCAAACACAGTGAATAAAGGTAGCTATAGACTGCAGGTGGGTGGGAGGGCCCAGCAAAAAAAAAATTCAAAAAAAAATTCAAAATGGCTGACTGGAACTAAAACAGCTGATTGTCGGGGCTAAATTGATGCCCATGCAGCCTGAATAAAGGTAGCTACAAGCTGCAGGTGGGTGGGAGGGCCCAGCAGCCTCCTCCCATTTTTTTTGGTTAAAAACCAGCCAGCGCAATTTCCCGGTTCTCCAAACTGCGCAAAATCCAACAAAGAGTTCTCCCGAACTGGCTGAAACCCACCCCTGATCTAGACACATTACTTCCTTTAACCAAATGTGTTATTTAATTGTGAGATAGGAGATACATAACTTTAATAAACAAACATATCAACAAACATACCAACATACAGTACATGCAGAGAAAGTCTAAAAAGCAAGCCACTCTAAAATATGAAATATGGTACCATAGATATATATATAATACTCCATGTTCATTAACACCCGGTTACAGATTGCTCCAGACCAGTGTTTCTTTTGTGAACTTTTGAGAAGGGTGGACTTCAACTCCCAGAATTCCCCAGCCAGCATGTATTGATAATGTATTCCAAAGACATTCCAAGGATAAAGGTTTCTTCCCTTTGATAGCATCTCAGTCGCTTCCTACTCTCCAACAGTGGAAGTTTTTGAGGAGAGAATTGGACAACCATTTGTCTGAAATGGTGTAGGATTTCATACCTGAGGT
>JANHFQ010002135.1:57532-69603 GCA_032468035.1 Aparallactus werneri
GGGAGATAGATGTATATCTATGTTACAACCCCTGGTAGCCCAAATATGGAAGGAAGCAATTGTTTTCCTTTTCCTGTCTTTCGGCTCATCACAAGAGACCATCTGACAGGAAGCTATGCTTTTTCTCTTGTCTTTTTAGAAATATGTTAGTATTTTTGTGCTGTGTATTTATTTAGTTCTCAGCACAAAAATGCTATTCTGCTTTTAAAAGACTTTCTGTGCTTTAGACAAAACATCAGTCCCGCCAGACAAAACAATGGGTGAAAACTTAACATTTCACTGGCACAATATCTTTTTTCACCATTGATTTTGAACTGACAACTTTTTCGCTTGTTGCCTGAAAAGCAAAGATTATTTCTCTCACCACTGCAGCCACAATATGGCACTTCAGTAAATCAGATCGGTTACAACATGCACAGCATTTCTTCCCAGTGTGATAACATCAAGCAAATCAGTCTTTAAAATACCTGCTAATAAGTCACTAACAGGAAATTGTTGAATCCTGGACTGAAAGATGGATAGAATCACAGTATGCTTTTCATAAAAGGAACAGTAAATTATTCCCTTTTTTTAACCTGTCTTTCTCAATGATATTTCACTCACTAAAGAAGATAAACTATCCTTTGTTTCAAACTTGGAACAAAGAGTTTAAATCATTTCTAAATTATAGCCTCAACTGGAAAGGTTTAATTCATAGTATTGTATAGGTTTCCAACAATAAGGAATCTCTTAATTTTCAGGCTGGTGAAACAACTTTTTTAACCATTAATAACAATAGGAAACAATAATGTAATGAAGATTCTTCTGAACTTTTAACCGCTTGATGCTGAGTATCTTCTGAGTTATTGCCAGTCTTTCTGCAACTATTTAAGTATCTGTTATTTATTGTGCTATGCCTAATTCTGAAAGGAAATTTCATTTACACTAGCAATAGATTAAATAATGCTTTCAGTATGCTCTATTTAAATGTTATGTAATGATAGTGCTTATGAAGAAATGTTTGGTTGTTATTCTTCTAGAATTGTTTCTGAACTCACCTGGAAAGCAATAAAACGACTTCAGTGGGGCTAGTGTCCAAGTTCCAGTGAAAATTAGGGGGGGGGATAATGATTTTTAAAGTGTTTGTGGAGTTCCAAAACATTTGTTCAATATACATTCCTATTTAAACATGACTGCATCTATTGAATCAGCTTTTGTTCTGAATGAATAGAGTTTTCCTAGATTTTACTTCATTGGATGCTATCCACTTATTAAAATACTCTGTAAGCATGTGGGTTTCTTCTTTGCAAAAGACAGTCTTTTGTTTGAGAAGAAGATCAGAAACTAAACCTAAGTGCATAACACTGGTTTATAAAGAAGAATAGATGTACCCTTAAAATTAATCAGAATATGGCTGAATCTATCTCAATCTGCTTTTTTTTCACTGCCAAAACCAAACCAGCAATCTATTCTACTTTGGCAAAACTCCATTTAGAATTTTCCTGTAGCTACTTTAATTTGTGGCTTTATTTTTTTTAAAAGAAGATTCAGAAATCACTGGTGATTTACAATAAATCCCAGTATATTTTCTGTTCTACTGATCCCTGTTTTATTTAATCTGTATCAGAAGAGAGTTTCCAATTTAAATATATGTCAGATAGGTATTGGCATGTTACAGACACGCACATTACCTAGACATGGACTTCCCTTCTCTGTAAAATCTTCAATATTTTAGAAACATGCTACTTAATGCAAAAATTTTATCCCCCCCTTTTTAATAATAATGCATTTTCTCCAATTTCACACTTACATAACAATAAACAGGAAATTTAAGGTAGCTTTTGATAAAAGCATAAAAACCAAATTGTTTTTCTACACCAAAACTGTTGTGAGACTAAGATAATGCTGAATTAAGACTATAGAAACTTCATCTTCAGATCATGGACCAATAATGAAGTTCACTTCCAGTCACTTAATCTGCACTGGTGCATGACTGCAATAAACTGAATTGAATTAAGTCAATCTCTACTACTTTGTAGGAAGTTAAATACGGTGAGGAAGAGTCACTATAAGCACAATCGCACTGAAAGGCATGATAAAAGATGATTAAATGAAAACAAGTGCTCCTCTTATGCATGTCCCACGAACAATAATAATGTATTTATTTATCTGTTTATCTATCAAATTTAAATGCCACCCTTCTCACTCAGAAAAGTAATGTTGTTGTTAATCAGTCTTAAATCACCTTAAGTCAATCCAGTGCGGTACAAAGTCCTTTTCATTGAATGATGTGGACCTTTATTTACCATATTAGTTCAGTACAGATGGTTTTTTAACTTCCCAGTGTAGGTACCAACCCAAAGCTACCTAGCTGGGTCCCATCACTCCTAATCAAGCACCCTAATCACCATACCTTACTGGCTCTTTATATAAATGTATAAATGAATGAACACAAAATATTGGAGTTGTTACTTTAACTAAAGAAGATAAAGTTGTATTTAGATTAGATGCACAAAAACAGGATGTTGCAGTATTTGTGTACCGAGAGATGTGGTACATAAAAAGGGAAACTCTTGGGAATAATTTGATTCTCCTTTTTTCAGTAATTTTAATACCTGCATATGTTAAAACATTAGATTTAGAGAAAGATTCAGAGTGGATTTCATGGCCTTCTCAGTTCTGAGAATTAGGGAATAACAATATATGGAGTGATTGAAGAAGACCAGTGTGGAAAGTGCTGCATGACGCTGACATTATCCCACAGTCCCTGGCAGGAAGTCTTCTATTGGGTGTCTCTAAGACAAAGAATGATGGGTCCTTGAAAAACAGGCCATTCTGCATCTGGGTGGTATATAAATAGTCCTTGATGTATGAGTACACTTGGGACTAGAATGTCCATCATAAATCAGGGCAGCCATCATTTGAGTGATCACATGACTAGACCTGATTTTATGAGTGTTTTTACATGATAGTAAAATTAATCACTTTATGGCCCCATCCAGTTCGTATAAGAGTCACCAGCTAAGGTGCTTCCGGGTTGAAAGGATCAGTCCGTGACATGTTGCCTGGGGAGACACCTGTGAAGATTTCTTTCATGTTCTCATCAAAGAGCTAAATCAAATGATGGGAGCTCACCCCTCCACACTACAGCACTCAGGTCTCAAACATGGGTTCACTAATCTTCAACCCAGCGTTCTAACCATGCAAGCCGCCACACTCCCTGATTAATGACTGTAGTCATTCATTAAACCACGTGGTTGTTAAGGAAATCCAACTTCACCAATGAATTTTTTTGCCCTTTTTTGCAAGAAAATAGCAAAACAAATGTCACAAACCACAATCACGTGATTGCAAGACATTGCAACTGATTGTAAATGCACAGCTGGTTGCCAAGCATTCAAATTGCAATGACACAACTGCAAGGGTCCTGAATATGAGTACAGGTCATAAATCACTTTTGTCTGTGGCCACTGTAGTCTGAACATTAAACAGTCATAAGTCTAGGACCACCTGTATGTACCATCTTCCCATCTCTTAGGAATCATTCACCCATTTACATATAACAGGCTGTTATGCTTATTTAGTAACATTGTTATCCTTACAACTATTCCTGAATGCCATTCTGGAGATTTCAGACAACCCTTTGTTGAAAAATTTAAGACGGTGGACATGCTGACTTTCTTCCTTCCTTCCTTTCTTTCCTTCTTTCTCTTTCTGCAAGATGTATCGGAAACCATGTGACTCAGCCTCTTAACAACAGGTTTCTTTCATTGCCTGGCATGTCAGTGGTTATTCTAAGAATGAAGGTTGATGTGCAGACCTGAATGCTGATAGCAGGTTCTTGCTGAAGGCAATGATTTTCTCAAAACTGGTCCCAATTAATTATGCTCAGTGAGTTCAAAGGTGAAAAGTCCTGGCTCCTCTGATTGGGGCACCTTGCAAAGAGTGCATGATCCTCAGAGGAGCAGTTGACATTTTTTATTTTCCCCACACACAAATTGTTGGTACAAGATGCAGTCAAGAATATGGAAGACCTCGGCAGGGCTTGGTGATTAGATAGCTCTTCCCTGAGGTCTAAGTCTGATAAAATGATCACAATGCTCTAATGTTCGCTTTCCTGAGCCCTTGGAGTAGAGGCGTGTCAGGCTACAAAGAGGAACATTTAGCAATGGACAGGATTAAGCCACTTTGATTACAAATATATCTCTGCAATAAAGATAATGCAGTGTAGTGGGGACAGAGGGGAGGCAGGAAAGAAATTATATTACTATTAATCTGTTCCAATCATGAAAAAAAAATGAATAAATTCAATCGAAGGAAATCTCCTTGCAGTGCTGAAGCCAAAGAACAGTGGACATAAGAAGCCACCATTTGCACAGAGTTCAGCTGAACCTTTTAGTTTCTGTCTCCAAATGCATTCCTTCCAGGTAATGCATATTAATGCTTTGCGTGGATCAGGCCCGGAACTGGATAGTCAGCTTCACCTCTACAGTGATTCCTAGGCATCTTACTCCATGCTTATTGCCTATACACTTTCTTATGTTTCTTTCTGCTCCAAAATCTTTAGAAGTGTCACCAAATATATTAGGAAAGCAAAGAAAACATTTTCATCTTAAAACAGTCAATGCAAATCATCTTGGGTTAAAATAATACTCCCAATTCATCATTCTAGCCATTATCAGTCCACTGCAGAATGAAGGCCTCTTCCCCATGTTTCCAACCAGTATGGTCTTCAGATTTCCATTGCCAGTTGGTCCCACAATACTTGCTGATGTTGTGGATGCTTTTTTTTAAACAAGTGGGAGACATTCTACGACCGCATTAATCCACCTGCCATCAGTTCTTCAACATGTGACCAGCCCATTTCCGTTTTAATTCCTTTACTCTTTTGATAGCATCACATATTTTTGTTTGTTCTTTAATCCATGTGCAGGTCTTTCTTTCTTGTCTTGTGATGTATCTTTCCATGGCTTTTTACACCACTCATAGCTTTGGTATAGATTGTAAAGTTAGTGTCTATGTTTTGCTGGTAGCACACACTGATTGAAAACTTTTCTCTTCAGGCATAGGGGAAAGTTGTTCTTGAAAATTACACTTAAGTTGCAAAATGTCTGCCAACCTCATTTAGCACTCCAGTTTCCTTTTTTTGTATCACCTTTCATTGAGATCCATTGGCAAAGGTACATGCAGTGGTTTACTATGTCTAGTTCTTATCCAGATATAATGTTTTTCTTTCTTTGGTGAATTTATTAACCCTGGCTCTTTATCAGGTTTATTTTAAAGCCAAATAGTTCTCCTGCTTTATGCAGCTCGTGTATGTGTAGCTCTTCTGGGTCTTGTGAGAAGAGAACAACATCATCTACAAATCTTAAATGGTTTAAATAGACGCATTGATTTTTATTCCATCTTTTACCCAATCTACGGTAATTTGCGAAATACTTCTTCAAGGCTGGCTGAGAAAAGGATAGGTGATGTTGTATCGCCTTCTTGTACACCACATGCTATGTATACTTCCAATTATTCTATATGTAATAAAGCCATTGTTCAATAAATGGCATGTTCCTTCATGTTATTTATTTATAATATTGGGTTCACAAAATTTAGACCCTTCAAAATTATTTCTGCTGACAGTTACTTTTAATGTTTTATGAGTAAAAAAAATAACAGGAATGCAATTTATTAAATACAAGCTACAACACACCATATATACAATGTACAATTAAAATATGTTCCAAAATATGTGCCAATTGTAAGCAACAGAACACACATATACCGTATGGATGAATTGTAGTGGGCCTCATAGAATTATGTCACTATGTACGAAATTGTTCTGAATTAGGCTATATTTTTTCTATTACTAAGTTACTGAGTATCTCAAGCATGGTAGTGACTGCCCTATTAAACAAAATCCATCTGTCAGTTTGTTGGACCTCTGTTGCATTTTGGGTTTGGGGAGCCTTTTATTTCCAGACAAACACAGCTAGATGGTTGTTTCCCATATGTCCAAGAGAAAAGCAGTTGCAAATTGCCCACTATTAGTAATCCATGAATGTTTTCTCAGAACACCATTTTTAGAGAACAGGTGGGACCCAGGCTTTCCCAAGAAGGTCCCTGAGGGGATAAGATTTCTGGGCAGCGTCTGTTAAGATAAGACACACTGCCATGCTAAAGAATTCCATGTGTTCTTACTTCCCCTTACTTTAAAGCTTGCTTGAAGAGTGAAATAAGTTTATTGGGGACTTTCTCTGGACTCTTAAGCATGAACCATAGCTGGAAAACATAAACGAACCATTCATCTTGCAGGTAAATGTTGCTGTTGATTGCAACCAGTGTATAATGGTTTTCTAATGTTATGCGGGCTTCCAGATGTGGTTGACTACAACTCCCAGAATACCCAGCCATCATAATCATTCCCGGTGCTAGATGGCTTCTGATAGCTGCAACTCCAATGCATCTGGATAATATCAGATAGGGAAAGTTGTTCCATTATTTTAAAAGATCCTGATAATCATTGTTTTATATTTAGTTATATAATTGCAGGTTCCTGGCTTCCTTTTTCTAGCCTCCATTATCTATATTTTTTTTTAAATAGCGAACTTTTATTCATGCTGCCAGATCAAGAAGCTGAAACCACGATAGCAAGCTGGAAAGGTTTCCTGAGCCTGAGTGTCTGAGGAGTTTGTTCATCCACAGGATTCATGGGAGAAAATTGTCTAATAAATACGTGGGGATCAAAAGGCTATAAATCTGGTGTGCAGGTGCTATCCATTTAAACCTCAGGAATAACTACCTAAAACTTCTGAGTACAAAGAAATAACTTTGTAACTGAAGAGGAATACGTGGGTCTGCCTAGAGAGAAATTTTGATGGAAATATAGGGGCTTGGCTTGATATATATCAGAAACTGACAAAAATATAAATATAAACTTTCCTGGCATAAAACTGATGGTGAAATTTGGTCCAGGTTCTATCCTCCCTTTTATTTTGAGCCTAGGGTTAACAGGGTTGCATACTGGGGGTTTTTGTGTTTTTTATTTTTGGAAAGGGTAGACTCCAGATGTCATCTTTAAAAAACAACAACAATCCAGGTTAATCCCAACTGAGAATGTTCTTAATCAATAACCAGGGCCATGTGAGCTTCACTTCAGCCTTTCAGTTCCATTTAACCATCTAATCTCTGTGCCAGGAGCTGGGACGCTGTTTTTCCTGACTGTATTTGTATTACAGCTTTATTCATATTCAGAGGAAGTGCCCCAGGTCAGAGAATGTTCAACTAGGTAACCCCAAGGTCAGGTTTAATTGCCCTAAAAGGTGGCACATGTTAGTGAATGATCTCTAATGATTTAGAGCATGTATCTTTTTCACATCAAGATGTTTGGACTCTGAGGAGACCTCATTGAGAGTAATCTGAAAATTAGTGAAAATAAAAACCATGCCCACAGTTACCTAAAATACCTATTTCCTTTCATTTTATGCCCTGAATGACCTTGTGGCGGGGGGGGGGACATTACATCTTTTTTGTTTGTTTGTTTGTTTCCACTAATATGCAATTACCTGAAAGAAATGAGAGAACTCATTATCAGACTGTGACATGACAAATATTATTGTTGCAATTAAATGTCACTTGAAAAGGGAAGGGAGAGAGGTTCTCCCAAGATTTAAAAAAAAGGTTCAGCAATTCTGCATTGGATTTTTATAGAAAGTCTTCTACAGAACGTTGCCTTCTGTATGGTACAGGGTTTTTTTACCTATTTAAGAAGGATGCTATAAGAATAGATGCCAAAAAAGGTGAATTGGAAAATGATGAAATGTTGTATAAGGTGACCGTATTATCTTTACTGCAAATAGGACCAGATATTATTTTTCTGGTAAAAATATTGTGTCCTATATCCAACTTATTCTTATTAAATCTGTTTGCCACCTATTTTGTTGCAAAAAGATTCCTCTAATTCAGTGGTGGGATTCAAATTTTTCCCTACCGGTTCTGTGGGCGTGGTGTGGTGGGCGTGGCTATGCATTTGGCCAATCAGAGGTGGTATTTGCCAGGGTCAGCCAGTCAGAGATGGTATTTGCCAGTTCTCAAAATTATCGCTACCGATTCTGCAGAAAACCTGTCGGAACTGGCTGAATCCCACCTCTGCTCTAATTCCTCTATGCTTAAAGGTATGGGTGGTAAACATTTTTATTACAGAACTGGAAAATTTAAAATGTGCTATCCGTGGAACTGCCTTTGAAGATCACATGGACCTAGTCATCTTGAAAAAGTAAAATTAAATCAGGTATATCCTAGTGAGTTTTGTTTTTCCACAAAAGTCACTTAGAGAGGGTTCGGTGGTGGCAAATAAAAAAGAAGTACCGGTAAATTTTCAAAATGTGTAATATGTTTGAAAAAAAGGATCTTGTCCCTTGAATGTTAAGAATAGGTTTTTGAGGTAATAACTTGGGGGTTCCTTGAAGATATTCCAAGAAATATTGAACATGAGAAAGCAAAAATGCCACACAGTCTCTGTGAAAGAAGAAAAGTAAAGTAGAATGGAATTTGTCATATTTACACAAAAACGGACAGTTCTGTATATACAAATTTGGAAGACTAAATTTGGAGTCTTATTACATTGTTCTGGTAATGCTGAATTGATTTCAGGAATATTTTTAGCCTCCTCCATATTGGCAATATTATTAGATTTTCCTTTACAAAGTAATTGTCAGAATAACAAAAATAATAAACAGCTTTCCTTAAAAAAGTAATAAAATGATAGAATTTGTTATCTGCCTGCTAATGACTTGGAGAGAAAAGGAGAGAAATAACGTCCTCATATGTAATGGAAGTAGCAATATAATCTTTATTTCAGGATGGATTACCAGTAGAATTTCCACCATGCATCTGTTGTGGGCAATTGCTGCATTCAACACATTTTTATTCTGATACTGCCTCCCTCCCTCCCTCTCCTTCTGTAAAAGATACTCCCAATAAAATGTCTGTGATATGTCCAAAGCAGGAGTGGGTTTCTACTGGTCTAACAACCAGTTCACTTATTGCAGGCATTATGCGTGCACGTGGATCACTTTGGGCCCAAAAATCAGCTGATTTAGCTACAGGTTCGGGCAAACCAGTAGCTAATTTTAGATAGCTAAATCAGCTGATTTTCGGGCATAAATCGATGCGCACACTGCGCGCGCTGTGCGTGCATCACTTTAGACCTGAAAAATCAGCTGATTTAGCTACCAGTTTAGGTGAACCGGTAGCCAAAATTTTGCTATCAGTTCACCCAAGCAGTAAATATTTTAAGAAATGGTTTGCCCGAACAGGTCTGAACCCACCCTTGGTCCAAAATATTTTAGTCCATCTGTATGTATTTCAGCATAAACATATTAGCATGTCCATACACAAATTATTTTTTCATTATTGGCTACTCAAAAACTGATTATTTTTAGCTAAATTTTAACTGAGGAAAAGATAAATATCCCCTTGCTATTCCCTTGCTATCAATTGATCAGCTGCTACAAATCACTGCCTTCATATCTCTCTCTCTCTCTCTCTCTCTCTCTCTCACTCACTCTCTCTCTCTCTCTCTCTCTCTCTCTCTCTCTCTCTCACTCTCTCTCACTCTCTCACTCTCCCTCTCAATCTCTCTCTCACAAACACACACACACACACACACACACACACTCCTTGTCCCTCTCCCTGGGGCAAAATATGGGATCAGAATGAATCTGATTTTGGTCCAAGTTAGTGGTACACAGCTGCATTTCCCAAGGGAAAAGGAACTTTGGCGCGGCGAGAGGGGACCATAGCTGTATAATATAACACATGCTTTGTATCTTCCAAAAACAAATTCAAACTCCAACTATTCCAGGCAGAAGTGACAGACATCAAAATGAAATTCTAATGTCTGTCACTTCTGCCTGGCAAATGAAATTCTGATATGCTGGTGCCAATCAGCACAAGTAATATTAAACTTGATAAATCAACAGTCTGATTGTTATAAAACAATTTCCTAATGTCTAATGAAATATTTTTGCTCACTGAAAGGGGTACAGGGATAAAACCACCAAATGTTTTAGTGTACAGCTCTTACAATCTCAGAGCATGGGCCCAACAAATTGGGAGTTTATAAGAATTACATTCAAAAACAACTGGACGGCAGCAGATTATTCAGCCCCCCAAGTAATACCCAGACCGAACGCTTCAGAAGGATGGAATAACCAAACTGGGGAATTGAATCATTATCCAGATTAATTTCTTCTGCTTGATGAAATGTACCTGTTATTTTTTCTGTCCCTTTTATGAGGCAGGTATTTTGCTCCAGAGCAAGGACGCTGTAAAATATAATTTGCATTTGTTAAGATATTGATCCCAGTTGCACCACTTAAAGCCCACAAGTTTCCCCAAATTCAATAACTATGTTTACATGCAGTAGTCAAAGAGGAAATTGCATGTGAAAGCACTTTCTAAGGAGATGGTATTTTGTTGCAATTATCCATAAGCTGTATGTTTACATGGGGTTTTTAAGGAGAATTCAAAGCATATCTCCTTTTCGTGATGCATCAACGAGCATATCAAATGAGTGTTCAAATGCTTGTTCATTTCATAAAATAAGAACCAAATGGCTGAGTAATTTCCAACTCCTAAAATTGCTAGACTAATTCTATGGTCTATTTAGAACATATTTATAAAACCTTTTACATAATAAAAGTCTAAGCTCAGACTTTTAAAAACCTACCAGATCAGTTGGACTCACATTTCCAAACATTGTGCACTGCAGGACCATTTTCCTAAATGTATTTTTTCCACCATGGGTATGCCAGACTTTTTCTCCATTACATCGATAACCTCTCTTGAGAGTAGGATTTATTTATTTATTTATGGTTCATGGTTGAAATAAGTTGGTTTGGGGTAGCTGATCTACAAATACAAATTATTTGTTAGAGGCACATGGGACAATAACTGCACTTTCCCTTTTGTGTGAATTATGGATTTGGACATCAAGAGACAGTCATTTGCTGTTATTGATAGTAGAGCAGCTTCAGATTCAGTCATTACTATTTTCTGACAAAATGAGACATTCCCAGACAAGGTAGCAAATATTAATTGGACCAATCCTCTTAATTTGCTCAAAAGTAGGCTAGTTCCTATGTTCCTAGGAAAGGCAGCTTCAGAGATTGCATGCAAGATTTCCAAGTTAGGGTTTTTTTATTCCAAATTTTATCTGTGTAAGGTTCCAGAGAAACCTGTACCGCAAACCAAACAGAATTACAATTTTCTAGATCACAATACATTTGATCTCATTCCACAACCATAGCCAAAATTGTTTGCATCTATCCCAATTGAAGCTTGTCTAGAAATAAGAGAAACATGAATTATCTCATGACTGTATCACTTTGCAAAAGGGATTGTAAATGATCCTGATTACATTTAGTTTGGAATGTCTCAAATTCAGTCCAAGAAAGGAGATTTAATACTGGAAGGAGACTTTTCTTATCTTTTCCTCATAAATGAATTGATCTTCCCAAACCATTGGTCAGGATATTAGGGAACCAATGTGAAAATTGCTTGCTTGCTAATATCTTCCTCTTAGACCATTATTTCTATTAACATCTTAAAAAGTGGTTTCTGTTCCTAGCATGTAGAATAGTTCTGTGCAATCTTTCTATCCATTTAAACACAAATGGTGAAGAATTAAAGATGGTGGTGATTATCCAGAATTGAAGCCCACTCCCCAAATAATAAGCAGTTACAAATATATTCAGCTGAATTCCTCTGGAAAAATAAAGGTACAGTTCTATGGCAATAGGATAAGTTCTACCCAGATGTTCTCTTGTATACAACTGCTTTTCTGACGAAGATTAATCTTTGCTAAAATCTTCTGCTGATGAGAAAGATGGGAGGAGGAGGAGGAGGAAGAGGAGGAGGAGGAGGGGGAGGAATTAGAATTTATTGAATTTATACCCCGCCCCTCTCCGAAAACTCAGGGCGGCTTACAGGGTTACATAAAAACATCAATAATATATACATTTAAAAACCAAATTAAATAAAGCCCTGTATTTTAAGAAAATCTAAAATTTAAAAAACCCCTAAGCCAAACCGGCCACCTC
>JANHFQ010002135.1:119929-132132 GCA_032468035.1 Aparallactus werneri
GCTCAACTGGTACACCAGGCAAACCTGTGCAAAGGTTCCTCTGGCCACTGCTGCTAAATGCAGTTCTAATTGCAGCTGCAGATCCAGAAGAACACCTAAGTTGCGCACCCGCTCTGGGGGGGGGCAATTGTTCCCCCACCCAGTATCAACGATGGACTGTCACCTAGACTCCGAGAGGATGGTATCCAGAGCCACTCAGTCTTGGCAGGGTTGAGCCTGAGACTGTTCGTCCCCATTGACATCCCACTGCCTCCAGGCACCAGGACATCATCTCAACAGCATCATTGGTTCAGTCTGGGGTAGAGATGTATAACTGGGTATCATCACCATACTGATGGTACCCTACCCCATACCGACGTATGACTTCGCCCAGCGGCTTCATGTACATGTTAAATAGGAGGGGGGAGAGGATCGAACAGGCAGGATAAAAATCTAACAAATAAGTAAAACAAAATGTTAACAGTGGTACAAATCTAAGCTTAAGTCTGGGTCATCGTGTTATCATACAAGAGTTCTTCACTGCATTAAAGGCAGCAAAAGCAATACTTAACATCCGTCCTCCTTTTTCTTCCCTTTCATTCTACTATATCAAACACAAATATGGTTAGACATATGTACTTATGTTTAACTGAGAATAATATAGGACATAACTAGTAAATTATAAAATGTGGAAGGCTTGCAAAATTCAGAGCAAGTACTGGTTTTATTATTCAGTGTTCACCTACCCCAGTATTTTCTTGTTGGAGAAAGAAAACATAAATTTATTGTCTTTATTTCCTGATAGTGGTGTCTTCTCCAGTTTGTGCTCCTCTTCCATTTTCAGTAATGAATCAGGTTTACTGTTCTGAAAATTAGAGGGCAAACATTATCTCAGCTGCGAGACTATTTGTTACTGCATAGAATCAATGGAATATAAATAGCACAGTGTACAACCCAGCTTTCCTCCCATAAGAACTATTCTGAGTCGTATAATCTGTTACAAAGTGAAAATACATATGTTGACTTAATTGGTAGAAGGGCTGCTCAGGAAAACCCTAAATAGTTCAGTAACACAGCAACAAGGGTACTGAAATGGTCCTCATGGTTGGCTGCTTAAAACAATAATGTTCCTTGGAGCCTTAAAACTGCCACGGAGTTTTAACTGCAGACTAAAACATTGAGTTCAATTTTATGTGACGAAACTAAGAGGAAAGCAGAAGGAAATTGGGGGTGATAGAAAACAATTACCATTCCACTGGCTATGTACGTAAGGGCACGAGATATTGGTTAAAAATGTGCTGAATCTTAAATTTCCAGCAACCAAATCCATTGGGCCATGACATTTCACAGACATGTGCAATTGAATAATTACAGAACAGCCCAAATCTTACTTTGTTATGGATATGGAAATGTAAATCAGGCTTCAGTGAGATTTATGACGAGACAGGGAACAAGCGACAGGATGGAATTGCACACTAATTCTGTGCCTCTGAATTCTGTGTTGATGAAAACTATTTCCTAAATTGTGAAATAAATGTGCATCTATAAGATCAGTTAAAATTACATTGGTATGATACAAATAAAACTGTACATTCGTCAAATGATTATACTAATTGCACAGTAAGCTGAATTCTGAGATTTCTTGTCAGAATAGAAGAATTTCAATCTACAAAATGAAATCAATGCACAATATAGCTGAAAGAAGATATTCAGGATGCATTGTTCACTTATTTCCCTGCCTCATTGCAGAATCCTATTCAAATATCCTCTTCACTACTACACTGGTATTTCAAAATTATTTGGAGCAAAAAATGCTTCTTTTTCTTCACCTTAGCAGAAGTTGCTCATAAGTAGAATTATGCTAAATATATATTCTTGCAAATATTGCTAATAATTATTGTTTCTCATACATACTCCATGATTCTTAACTCCGAATAACTTCTTGGGCTGATTTATTTCATTGTTAATGATTTAATCAATTATCTTTTTACATGCTGTGTTTCGTATGCCGCATTAATTGCAAATTATCATTAAATATTGTTTGTTAACAAATGGGTAGCATATAAGTCAACAATTAATAGTAGACTGTAGTTGAATTGAATGTGGAAAAATGTTATTTGCAATTGTTTTTGGCAATGAAATTCTACCCCAAAATGGACAAAAACAATCAGTCAACAAGTGAAATAATTTTCTAGTACTGAATTGAAACTGCCAAAAAAAATCCTTTTTTTTTCTGTAATCCCTCCCAAATAACCCGACAGAGAAACAAAAAACAAATTAACTTGCTGGTAAATTTTCAGAAAAGAAGAGGTCCAAGTGTTAATGATATGCAGGAAATCCTACCTTCACTCTCAATTAGTTTTGTGATAATCATTTCTAAATACTCAAAAAAGAAAAAAAAGAGCTGGATATTTGAAAACATTCAATCAAAAAAATCTTAAAGAAGCAGTTTTTTGGAGCAAAAAAAATGTCAGAAGAAATTTCAGAGAACATTTCTCCAATCGGTATCCCTAATGAGTACTAAACATAAGTATGGTCCTTACTAAAGTGTTTATTGAAGCCCAAGATACCTTATATTTCCATTTTGCTTCTGTTTTGGATTTATTCTGCTCCCGAATCTCAAACTTTTCCACTTCATTTTGTTTATCCACGGGTTCTTTATTAGGAGTGTTCAAAGCATTCTTGGCAGCCTAGTCAAAAGTAATAAAGAGATTGGCAGATAATTTCAGATAAAAAGACAACAAAACATGTCTCTCTCCTACTAATTTCCATATGTCAATTTGGTTAGTATGAATTTTCAAAATAATAGGAGATAAGATTTGTCTAGAAATAATATGACACTAAAAGTTAAAACATCAGAAGTTATTAACCCTCCTACAAATGGTTTTTCTTTATTTTACAAGCACTACAGGGTGCAAATAACAAGGAAAATGGGTTAATTTGCTAATCTAATATACTATTTGGCATATTTTGAACCAATTCTCACAACGTGTGCAATCGATAGCAATCTCCATCATGTGGACTAATCAAAAACAAAACTTCATTTCTTCATTAAGTCCTAGAAATTCTTAATGAAGTAATGAAGTTTTGTTTTTGATTAGTCCCCATGCTGGAGATCTCTATGGCTTGCACAAATTGTGAGAATCGGTTCAAGTTCTTCATATTGCCAGCGGTAAAGGTACTACAATCTTCCATCTTAAACCCCCACTCTAGTGTGATCATCCACTGATTTTTACAATAAAACAAACCAACAAGCTAGTAAAAAGCACAGACAGAAAACTGTCACTGTCACCATATCTGATTTCATGAAGGAAACCCATACTAAACCAGGGCAGCTGGAAGTCAAGGGCCTGGATTAAGCAAGTGACATCAGTTTTGGAAATTATGTTTATAAATTATGCTTGGATATCAAGAATTTGGAAGCTCATATATTCCCGTAAGCTAAAGAGGAGACCAACTACCAAGAGATCTGTGGCCTCAAATTATTGCTGAACATTATCTCTGCTCACCTTTCCCTTCTTTGGTGTTTCAATCTTCGTTAGGGCCTCTTTTGTGTGGGCCTCAAGAAGGTCTAAATTTGGAATGGCAGGTGGAGGTGGTTCTTTAACTTTTTTGCCTTTTTTCTTCCCTTCCCCCTTTACTTTTGGGGTTTTGGGTGGTTTGGGGGGCTTAGGTGGCTTGGGAGGTTTAGGTGGCTTGGGAGGTTTTGATAGCTTGGTGGGTTTCGGTGCTTTTATTGCTTTGGGGGTCTTTTTCTTAGGGACTTTTTCAGCCGGTGGTGAAGGAGGAGGTGGTAGTGGTGGAGGTGGTGATGGTGGCGGAGGAGGTGGCGGAGGCGTTTGTGGTGGGGGTGACGGTATTTCTTCTTTCTCCACGGGAGTGATTTCCTCAACATTCACATTAACACCCACTTCAGGTTTGCTGACTTTCAAAGCATTCTTCAGGAAAAGAGAACATAAGCATATTGTCAGATCAACTTTATTTTTGTTGCTACAAAATAGCTAATCTTCAACATTATTTTCAGAACTTTCCCAAAGATTTCTAAAGACGGTTCTACTGAAGATTGACAGAGCAGGCCAGAGTTGCTTCATGGTTTTATCATATCTTGTTCCACTTACGTCAACTATAGAAAATTGAGGATATAATCCATTCTATGGTTTCTCTCCTATAAATTATTCCTAAATTTCATGATGGGACTGAGAATATTGAACCCAATTCATTGAAACACAATTTATACCGCTTATTATTTCACTTTGCAATTTGCAAAGGGTTCTTATTTTGTTACATGTAATATTGCAATAAAGCAATGCCAGTTTGGTATGTTTTTTTTCAGAAAAATGTCCCTTATACACCAACATAAAATGTTACACACTTTGGTTCTGAGCATTAATGTGGCAGGTTGCCTTTATTTTTTCGTGAGTGTTGTATAGTTTTTATACAAAAAGAGTCACTCAACAAATAGACGGGCAGCATATAATCTAATGTAAATAAATAAATCTGAAAAAGCCTCATTTAAACATGTCTAGACAGCCTTATACTATAAAAATATTTTTATTAAGAAAACATCACCACCAATATTTGATGATAATAATAAAATATAATCATTTTAAATATAGAGTTGTCAAATTGTTTTTTTCTATTATTCATTTTTTAAAAATCCTAGTTTCTCCCATTTTTCTTTTTTATTAAAACAATGGAAATAAAAAAGAAATGAAGATTTATTCATTTATTTAAAACGCTAATCAGTTTTAAAGGGATGCAATTCAAATTAATTTGAAAGAGATGCAAGAGAGAATTTTATTTTGCTGTCAAGGTAAAATGACCAATATAAATCAGACAGTTTTATTGATACTGCTACTATCCTTTACAGTAAAAGTTGTAAAAGTTGCTTATGAAAGCTTCATGGAGGGTTGCAAAGATGACAAAGCACCTTTTCACCCTGGAGTTCCCATATCTCTTGGCAAACCTCTCCTATTTCATAATGTATTGTTTGTTGCCCTATCAAGTTGTCAAACTAAATCCAAACTCAGCGTGAAAAATAAATACACGTGTTGTTTTTATGTGCAGATAAAAGAAGAGAGGTATCTAATAGAAGTTATATATGACTCATGACTGTTATGGAGCCTGCCATAAGGATGAACAACTGTGGGGTGCTGTAGCAACCATAACTTTGAGAACAGGTTGTAAGTAGTTTTTGAAGGGTCCACTATAACTATGAACCATCTCTAAGTGATCAGTCATAAGTCAAGAACTACTATACCTGTAAAGGCGTATTAGTTAAAGCTAACTGGAATACCCTTGTTACATTTAAACACAAATATCATTGATATGTGTCCTAAAATGAATACTTTTTTCCACATTAAACTACAAGCCATAGCTGTTGTAATTAAAGGAGAAGGAATTTGACTGATCATGCAGACATGAGACTAACTTTTTCTGGTATTTTATGAGAAAGTGCACAATTTTATTCAATAAAGGATTCTTACTTCGCTTAATCTTATTTCTTTGGCAAAGTCCTTAATCAGTTGTGCTGGCTTAAAATGTTCTGGGAGTTCATCTTCATGGTCCATTAAAGCCTTGAGTTGAATAAAACAAAATCCAAAAGGTTAAAAAATTGTCAAGAAATCTTATAAGATTATGCTATTTAAAATCATGCAGTATTAACTTTATGGAGCATTCAAATGAGACAAAAATTAGTAGTTTAGAATTATGAAAAGACGATTATGCATTCACAGCAAGATCCTACATATGGAAAGGGTTCAGAGCCACTTATGGAAAGAAAGTGGCATTTTTTAATCTGTTTTCTTCCTAACCCAAATGCTTTATGTGATCTCCCACTTTCCTGTGCTTCATTCTGCCATGTCCCCCCTCTTAGAATTTCAAGTGCATTTCCTAACCATTTATTTCAATGGTATGACACAAGTACATCTGAATGACAGTACAAATCTGGATGTCAAACTGTTCTGCTCTTACGGGCAGAAAATTCTGTTACCAAGAAACTTGTTCACGTCCTCTTTTTCTGAATTGCCATGCAAACTCATAATACAGAAACATCCCTACCTGCTTTTTAGTCCAAGACCTGAAAGCACCATTTAGAATTTTTGCTCCCTGGACTAAATGGGGAGGAGGCTGCTTTCCAGCTTTGTGCAATCCTTAATAGAGGGGAAAAAATAGAATTCCATTCAATGAATGTGACCAATTGTCTATTGATGTAGCTTTTTTAAATCATATATGTAAGAGATTAAGTGGGCTGTCAAAAAGCTTGTCATCCAACTTCTATGATCATAAATCGGTAGTTCTAAAGGTTGAAGATTAGTTTTGAATCTGAGCTTGAACTTCCTGAACTTCCCATTTGTATTTTGCTGAGCTAATTTCTGACTTGAGTACAAGTGGTAGATTTAGTGATGATATTCTAACTGATAAAATATGTGCTGACACAAATGGGGATGCTGATATTTGAAGACATAGAATTGAAGCCAACACTGCCTTAGTGGAAACACCATTCCCATGTCCTCTATTCCTTGTTGCCCTCTCTCTAAGTCCCTGATTAAAAATTGGGCAAATGAAATTTGCACGAGTAACATCTGATTCATGCAAACATGTTCTATCAAAATGAGATTCCACTTCAGTCTCCCCCACCCAATTCCAATTCACTGTGTTTCCCTATTGGGAAGTTTTGCATTTTGAGAAATTCATCACTCAAGTAGGCTTCTCATGCTCAGTACTGTTCTTTCATATTTTTAAAATGTAAAGCATTTAAGCAAAACATTCATTTCCACTCTGTGAGTCCTCATTGGTTGATTCATTATTATAGGTTCCTACGCAAGTATCTCATAAGTGTATCAACAGACTAGTTAGACAAAAATTGCCATATCAGTCCAAATTCAGCTTTCCTATACTCTTTGCTTACTAAAGTCCAATGTTTAGCATTTTGGACAAATGCAACCAATATCCAAATTGGCTATTTATATTGATACAACAGTTAAGAAATGATGAACACTTTCAATATTGTACTTTAAAAAATCTTAAGAAGATGAAAACCATGTTGTCAAAATAAACAATAATTTCAGGAACATAAGAACAAAGAATAAAGGAATAAATAGAATGAATTTATGGAGGGGAAGTTAAGAAGCTTAAGTTCCCTCAAATAAGCTTGGTGAAATTCACCCAGTGTGTCTCCAATAGTTTTTAAGCATTTGGGAAAGCGGAGTGAAGGATAGAAAAGGGGGATGTTTGCATCCAAGATGGGTGTCATTACAGCCCTTAAGACAGCTCTAAAAGAAAGAAAAAATGTGCAGGAAAAATGGTATTGTCATTTCTAATTATCTGAACATTATTCCAATGACAGAACTACCAGCTGTCAGCCCCCAACACTTATTTCCCACTCATGAAACAATGGGTGGTGAAATTATGGAATTGGTTACTACAAAATACAGTGATAATATTAAGAGGCAGTTAGGCAAATGAACAGAGGATTCACCTGTTAATCTTTGTTTCTAGATTGCTACCATTCCAGTCCTTTCTTCAAACAGGCTCGTATTATATTCAAATCAGCTTCAGGATCAAGGGTACTTATTAATATTGATATCAGTTTAGAGCTAGTGTATTGTAGTACTGCAATTCCAAGATTTGACTTAAACAAGGGGATATAGGTTGAAATTTCCATTCAACCACAAAGATCAATGGGGATATGTGGACCAATCTCAACCTACTTCATATTGTTGTTGAAAGGAAATAAAATTTTGGAACACCTCTATATATGCCACTGAGATCTTAGAGGAAAGTGAGATATGAAAACATAAATAAATGCATAATTAGGATTGAATCTTAGACCTTGATTGGTGAAGTTTATGTCTCCCCACAAAAAAGCATGCAAATTATTACAACAAATGGCTAGGTATGGTTGCCAGCTTAAATATTAATTGAAAGTAACACCATGTTATAAAATAGAAGCAGGAAAGTTACTTTTATTTACCTTTAAATGATTCCAGCAGATATCTTCCTGTATACCAACATGCTGTTTCATAGTTGGGAAACTGGGTTAAGCTGATAATTTTTAATCGTCTTTCAACTTCATATGCTCTAGGAAACACAGCAAAAATGTTTCAATTGCAAAGATCACAAAAAGTCTTTCCCTACCCAAAAAAATATTTCTACTATCATTGCCCAGAATACATCTGGTATGGCTTTAATTTCCAGGCACTTATCTGGAATTGTCAGTTGCTAGAGAAATACAGAAATTCAAAACAAAGAGTGTCTTACATGATCTTTGCCGATTTTAAATGAACTCGGGTAATAATCACCAAAGGAATAACAGACTCCAAACAAATGTACAGCAAAATTATGCAACACGCTCAGTGTTGGACTTATAACACAGGAGGCACTACAATCCTATACATAATTCCTCAAAATTAAATCTGACTTAATGTATCATACTCATTCAGTTAAGTGTAACATAGCCAAAAACATTTATTCTTCTGAAGCTTAACACAAAATGTACTCATACTTATTCAGAAGACTTGAATACTAATTATGAACAAATACAAGAAAATATTCAAACAAGTGATTAGATCAGTGGAAATGATCCATTTCATAATATTATATGACTGCAGTTACAGTAATTGAACAACGTTGCAAATAATAGTGTTGTTTCTTTTTTTTTAAAAAGTAAAACTGTTCTAATAAACCTGGTGCAACACATGAAATAAAAATATGGGAAAATTTACAACTGTGCTTTAGAAAATTGTTAAATGTGATTTGATAGCAGCTTGGAAGAACAAGTTGGGAATCTATTTCAATATACATGTTCAGGCATGTGCCTAAAGATGTAACCAATTCTCATCTTTTTTTAAAGGAATATAATTAATTATCGACAATTGTCTTACCTCATCTGCATTTCAACACTTAAACTATGTAGAAAATGTCCTGCAAAGGCCAGGCAATCAACAGGTGTTAAAGTTGCATAAATCCATCCTTTTAAAAAAACAAGGAAACATATAAGATTTTTGTTAAACATACAATCACCAATGTAACTGCATTGTTCATATTTTCAATTCACTGGGAACTCCTTTCAGCTCAGAAGGATTTGGAAACTGCTATATATTTGCTATATAGGTAATACTTCTACCTTTCAGACAGTCAAAGCAGGCTATAGTTCCAAAGCTTCCTACGTAAGAAAGACCTAGCAGGCTTCATTCTCAAAGTTTCCATGATATGTGGAATTATTGCAGCAGAAAGGGGATGAGTAGGAAGAAGGGTGAATTAGCAGGGCTGTCCTTAGATACTGAGAAAGAACATAGAGGGAATTAACTGAGCATCCTGGGGCAGAGGTACACAACTGAGTATCATTAGCTTATCAGTGTTACTCAACAAGTGTTAAACAGAAGTCAGTATACAATAACAAATGGGGCCCCCACAATGCAGGGGTGTTAGGATGGACCTCTCTTCTCCACCAACACCAACAAGAATCAGTCTAAAATGAAGGAGAAACACCTTCATAGCAATTATGCCCCCTATACCCAACTCATAAACTAATCTAAAAGGATAACATGGTTCAGCAAGGCCAGGATGCACCATCCTATCCTGAGCCTTTCAAGGGTCATAAACAACTGTAATCTCAGTCTAAAATCCTAAATATTATGTGATGTATAGAGTTCCACATCTGGAGTTCTTCTAAGAATCAGGTAAGCCTCCAGGATTTGAACACTATCCAGATTGGTGCAATTTGATTATTGCCTTGTTATTCCAAGCAACAATCAGTCAAATATTCCAACAAGACCCACTCCTTCCAGTAGGATTTGTCATATAATTGAGGTAGGCCAGTCAAATAGTCCTTCCTCCCTGTGTTAGGGAGCAGGTGCAGAGAAATTTAAGGGAATTACAAGAGACTGATCATATTGTACTGACTAAGGAAAAAAAACCCAAAAACTAACATATGATTTCCCCAATATAGGTTGTGATCTCAATAACATGGATCAAATCCATAGTTTGCCATGATAGCCATGAATTCCCAATCTGTTCTCAATTCCAAGATCAAGAAAAGCAATTTCATGAAGAGAAATTGCAATGCAACAGCAATCCCATCTGATCCTTAGTGCCATACTTCAGAAATAAGGCTTCAGATCTGTTTATCTATGGGCAGCACTTCTAGTAGGCACCCAAGAGTCTCAAATAATAATTTAAAATAAATGATGTCTGATAAAAAATTGCCTAATTTTGGTATACTTAAAGTGTACAGAATTTTAAAAAATGAATACTAAACATGTAGTAAGTATGCTTGCTTCAAATAGTCCTGCTTACATTTGTACTAACGTCTGTTAGAACAGCTTTGTGCTCTGGAAAGTGGACTAAAATGGGAGGAACCAACAAGAGATGTGCTGGAAGAAAAAGAATATGCCATGCCCTTCCCTTGTAATTTATTCTCTCCTATAAACATTTTTTGTGAACACCTTATTCTTTGCTAGACTTATCTTTGGCTTTCCAGATGAGACCTTAATGATGAAAAATATTCAGTGAGGCATTTACAAGGTGACTCAACAAGAGTTAAATATAGAATTAACCATTCTAACCCTAGTAACTTATATACTAGTGTTGTACATATGAAATTCTGACCCTTGTAACATCTAGTCCAAGAATCTGCAACACCTTCCCTCCCCCAATATTGCTCAGCTAAAATACTTAATAGATGAACAAATATGGCCAATTGTGAAGGATTCTGGGAAATGTAGTTCAATAATGTCTGGAAGGCCAGAGGACGCTTATTTCTAATTCACAATCGCCCTTTGAAAAGTCCTAATTTGGTTTATTAAAGCCTGACCTGGGGATGCTACTTATTTGCTGTTGGAATGTAGTCTCTACACAGATACATAACTGAGTATTGCATGCTGCAGAACCAATGGATTCATATTCTAGGCAAATTAACTGGAAATTTTATAACTCTATATTACCTCTCATCATTTCCGATTTGTACTTCCAGAATTCAAACCAACAAGCATGTTCAAAGCAAGCCTCTCATTTTTAATTTTTAACTGCAACCACTTTCTTACCTGATGGAATGAAGAGTGTTTGTCCTTGTTTAACTGTGCATTTGTAACATTTATCCACTTGATCAGCAAAAAACATCTCACTGTGATTTGCTGCTGACTGCCAACGCTCATAGAGGGAGATATTTGCAGAGGTTGGTTTGATGAGATAAAATATCTTTTCTCCCTGAAACAGAAAAATTGTTTTAGGTCAATTCATATTTAGTTTCTTATCTTCAAACCTTCCCTGGACTGTCGCCTTTGAAAAATAGAATCAGAATGGTAAGCTCTTTGATCACATGACCCCAAACCCTAGATTTTTTTTCCTCTTAACCCATTTCTCCATAGTAGAAAAGCAAAGATTAGAGTTATCTGGAATCCCCAATGCTGAAATATCCCCTTCCCGCTTTTTTTGAAGAACAGATTGAAAAAATAAAAATTACTTTCTTATCAGGTATAGCTTAAGCTTCTTCTATGGCTATGGTTTTTACCCAGCTTAAAACAGCTATCTATTTCAGATACATATAGTGATTGTTCCATTCTATTCTACATTTGTCAAAACAACTAGAATATTACATCCAGTTTTAGGCACTGTATTTTAGGAAGGACACTGATAAACTACAGTATGTTCAGAAGAAAGCAACTAAGAGGTTGGAAGCAAAAATTTAGGAGGACTAGCTAGGAGGACTATATGTTTATCCTGGAGAAAGAAAGAATATAGAGACATGATAGCTGTCTTCAAGTATTTGAAGGGTTATTATATAGAACACAGGACAGAATTTTCAGAATTGTTCCAGAAAACAGAGTAAGGAATAGTAAATTTAAATTAAAAGAGAGTAGTCTGTTTTTTATTATTCGATCGCTCTGCCTACAGTCTGGAGTTCGATCCTGACATGATCGAGGATTACTCAACCTTCCATCCTTTCAATGTTAGCAAAATGAGAACCCAGATTTTTGGGGGGCAATATGCTGACATTTGTAAACCAGAAAGTGCTATAAAGCACTATGGAGCAGTATATAAGTCTAATTGCTATTGCTATTTTATTCAAATGTATTTTGACCCATCACAAAAAATGTATACCTATACATTAGAATTAGCCACATTTTGAATATTGAAACAATTTATTTTATTTATTTATTTATTTCCAGGATTTATATACCGCACCTATTTCCCAAGAACTCAGGGCGGTTTACAAGGGGGAA
>JANHFQ010002137.1:0-11483 GCA_032468035.1 Aparallactus werneri
ACCACCAAGATTTGTATGTCAATCGCGCGCAGCGCGCATTTGACCAGTGTTCGCCAAGCACGCCCACAAAGTGGGTAACCAGCGTACTGGTAGGATCCCACCACTGGTTTTAGCCTAATGCTGGCTCTCACTGAATGCTTACAACAAACTACTTTTAAAGCCATCAGCAAGCCTAAGAAAGGTGCTGCCTTAACATGGCTATAAGCCTAAAACAGGCAAGCAGGGGGCTGATTTTGTCTTTTGGAAGTTTTTGCCAAGGCTCAGCCTTTACTTTCATCTTCACATATTGGAGCTTCCATCTCAAACCTATACAGAATCATTGTAAGAAGGGTTCTAGAATGGCAGTGATAAAGCCTCCCTCAAATCAAGTGCAACTACCAAGTCTGTTTGAACTCTGATTATATTTATTAAAGGGAAGGATACGGTTACGAGAATTCCAGTGAGAACTTTGCTTTTCAGTGTGGCATCAGCAAGGGGACAATTCCTGACAGCAAAGCCCGCTTTTGGATTGTTGATACGGTGGCATGGAAGTCTGTTGCTTTTGTGAGGATGATGTTCTCTGCATCTCTTCATTCTTCCTTTCACTGCTTAGGTGCTTTTAAGTTAAAAGGGGGAAAACATTGGGAGACCTGTCAGCTCCTAGAAGTTGAACAGATCCCTTGCAACATGATGCTGTGCACATCCATCACTAATATTCAAGGAGAAGGAGTCGTTGACAACTTTCATCTCTTGCCTAAACTGCTACTGCTGTGACAATGGCATCTTACCTAAAACTTATTTGGGTTGCTGGAAGAGGCTTTTAGTTAAAGGCAATTGTAAGAGGTCATTTATCAAGAACCTCTGAAGTGCTGCGATTGTACTAGAATTTGTATTATCTCTGTGCTAGGTTTGCTACCCGCTGCAACAATGCCGACTTTCATTATATAACCTTGCCATATGCAAGTAGCACCACAGTGGTGTTGATGTAGAGCCGGGGTGTCAAACTCTCATTGTCACATGACGTATCGTGACTTTTCCCCCCTTCGCTAAACTGGGTGCGGGCATGGCCAGCACGTGACGCATCCGCCACAGGCCGTGAGTTTGACAGCCCTGACATAGAGTATCTTTGATACAATAGATGTTACAAGTATGAGGTCAGTTGTTCCTGCTGTTCAATATTATTGCATGCTTCTGATGGGAGAAATCAAGCAAAGGAAAACAGTTCTGGGGTAGCAGCTGCCTTCAGAGAGAGGCACTGATCTATCTTTCTGGCTTGTGAGGAGCACATCTAGAAACCCACTGTGAACATGATTACTCCATATGACTTCAGGTTTTCTCCTTTTATTACATTAAAACATTTTATCTTGGGGGTGATATTTGGGGGGATTTAGGATGCATGTCATGCAATCTTGGCATTAAGGAACAGGTGAGGTCAGCTGGAGCTCTGTAATATATAGAAGAGGAGGCTGCTTTAATGGCAGGTCATATTTTTTTTAATATATGCTTATGCTTAGCCGCTTAGAGAGGGCTGTAAAAGCATTGTGAAGCGGTATATAACTCTTATTGCTATTGCTAGTACTATTGCTATCTTAAACATATTGGAACATAGTCATGTGCTGGTTTTCTATGCTACTTTATACTTCTCTCCATGGGTGGGTTTACACATCCTACTAACTAGCGAAATGGCTTGTCTAGTTTTGACTTAGCATGGTATGTGAATCCTAAATTTGCAAGTACAGATTGGGGTTTATAGCTCAATGTTATGCCCCCAAAGTTACTAAGCCACGTGGAAATCATGATTTAACCTAGGCTGTCTTTCCCCCTCTTCCCCCATTACAGCAGAAGTCATGTGGCAAAGGAGGAACTGTTGATGAACTGCACCTACTTCTTATGCAAAGGCCTGCATGCTCCCATGGACCTCGTCTCCCTCCGCACAGCCTCAGGCAAACGGCTCTTCTCCTTCCTTAGCTTTGGCTGGGGTTTTGTCTCTGATGTGGACATTACCAGCGAGAGGTACCGTAAATTAGGTAGTGCCCGTTTTACAGTGGGCACGTTCCAACTCCTTACTTCACTCCAAGTTTACAAGGGCCGCCTCTCCTACCTGCCAGCTGAAGTACAAAACTCTGCCTCAAATCCCTTGCCTCCTACAGGGGTGGATACCTGCCCCTCACCTCAACATCCTCATCAGGTCTCCACTGCTAATGGGAAATCTCCTGTCAATATCCTCCCTCAGCCTGCATCTTCCCTCCTGGAGGATTCTGTGCTGGAAGATTCCTTGTTGGTACCCTTTGAGCAGCCAGTTCCCAAGCACTGGACTGTCGTCCCCGAGGAGGAATTTGTTTCTATAGTTGGCATTCAGCAATCCCACCTGGGAACAGACTTTACTATAGCTCCCACAGCCAAGCTGTTTGATGATGCCATCCATCTCTTCTATGTAACTGCTGGCATTTCCCGGATGGGAATGCTCAGGTTATTCATGGCCGTGGAGAAAGGGAATCAGTTGGCTCTTAATAACCCTCATGTCCACTATGTGCTTGTGAAAGCCTTTCGGCTGGAGCCCCTAGAGCTCAAGGGGTTTATGACAGTAGACGGTGAGATGTTGACATGTGAGCCAGTGCAAGGACAAATACACAAGCGGCTAGCCCGTATTATTAGTGGCTCCTGAATGAGCATCAGGAAGAAACAGTGGAAAGGGTTTTGTGACATTCTGGAAAGTTGTGAAGAGATCTCCAAATGCTGCATCTACTGCATTCAAAACACCATCAGCATTGCTGACAGGGATAATTCTCAGGAAGAGCTTGTCTTCTTCTGCAACTTTTAATTGGAATGCAAAGTGTGGAGGAGTTTGTCTTGCCCATGACTTCTCCCTAAACTGCTGTGCAGTAAAAGAGGCAAGTTGAGTCTCCTTGCTCTCTGCGTTGCTCTCTATCAAAAGTATGCCTTCAAACTAAACCAAAGCCAATTTCCTCACCCTTCTGTCTGGATAAAGATGTCTTAATCCTTTGCCACTCGGAGGACCAATTTTATGATTTTGTAAGGAGTAAAAAACACATACATGCCTTGTGTGTAGTTGCTTATATTCCTTTGGAGAAATGAAAGGCCTATTTTGAAAAAAAAATAATGTCTGTCATCAATACTGTGATTTTGGATTGCTCTTATCAAAAGGCAAAGCACTTAATGTAACATTTCACCATTTTTATCATTCAAATGCAGGTAGGTAATTGAAACACAGCTGGCCAACCTTCTGCAGAACACAACAGTTCTTCAATTAGATGCACATTTGATTAGCAACTCCTAGGTTATTTCCATCTAAAGTGGCACCTTTATGTATTCACCTTCCTTGCATATATTCCTGGCTAACATTTCTAAGTAACACATTCCATCTGATAAACTATAGTTTATTAAAAGCAGCTGTCCAAAAATGGAGGGGTAGTGGGCATCTTTTTGTACCTGCTGTTTCTTTTTAAACTGCAGACAACTTATAGTTGAGGGCAAGATAGTTTGAGGAGAGGGTTGTGGTATCAGGGCTATCTATAGTTACAATTAGAGCCCAAACTGTTATTATCCTCAATCTAAAAATATGAAAAATGGACAGAAAGAACACACACTTCCCAGAATCTCTGGATTGAGCAGTATAGAACTCATAATAAAGGAGAATTTGGAGAATAAATGCTCTAACTATACAGTTGCTTTGAACTTACATTCAAAGCCTTTATGATTGGACAGATAAAAGATTTTGGAAGGGACCTTGTAGGTTATCTAGTCCAGCCCTCTCTCCCAAGCAGGAGACACTACACCATTTCTGACAAATGGCAGTCCAATTTCTTCTTGAAAGCCTCCAGTGATGAAACTCCCACAACCTCCGAAGACAAGCTGTTCCATTGGTTGATTGTTCTCACTGTCAGAAAATTTCTCATTTCTAGGTTGAATCTCTCCTTGATCAATTTCTATCCATTATTCCTTGACTGGTCTTCAAGTGGGTGCATTGGAAAACAGGTTGACCCCTTCCTCTCTGTGGCAG
Source organism: Aparallactus werneri (assembly GCA_032468035.1). NCBI lineage: Eukaryota > Metazoa > Chordata > Lepidosauria > Squamata > Lamprophiidae > Aparallactus > Aparallactus werneri. The sequence goes on from JANHFQ010002137.1 coordinate 4,001, forward strand.
CCCCTCAAATATTGGAACACTACCATGTCTTCCCTGGTCCTTCTCTTCACTAGACTAGCCATGCCCAGTTCCTGTAACCGTTCCTCATGTATTTTAGTTTCCAGTCCCCCAATCATCCTGGTTGCTCTTCTCTGTACTTTTTCTAGTGTCTCAGTATCTTTTTTAGTGTGGTGACCAAAACTCAACCTATAACATAATGTAAGAAGTGGACTGAAAGTGCTTTCGAAGCAGAACTGAGAATTCCTACTCATCCACCCCAATGCAATTATTTGAAGAATTATGTTGATTCCTGTGTGGCCTCCATAAAGTAGGGTCAGTTCCTGATAAACAGTTTATTAGTCTCAATTAGTCCCAGAGGAATTTAGAGATGTAGATTTGCTACAAACCCAGCTCTGTAGCTTTTATAATCCAAATGGATGAAATTAAAATAGACAAATGTAGAGTGCCCTGTCCTCACAAGCTACTTTGAGGAAAAATAAATCCCTATCTGTACTGTATAGATAGCATTGATTGTTATCCTAGGAAAGCATCAAATCTGAAATTATGTAATGTATCTTTAGATAGAGTCAAACTGAAGTCCTGGTGTCTTAAAACATATCCATGTAGTGTTATTGGCAAGAATATAAAATTGCTTTGTCATGACCTCCTTCTGGGGATGTTTACTCAACTCCCAAGTCCAGTGGGAGAGGACAGGTATTCCCTGACCCTGCTTAGCGTTTAAGATCAAACAAGGTTGGCCTTGTGCTGCCATCTGCCAAGTAGGATTTTATTCTAGCACTAATCTTGTAAGAAGATATTACATTGGCCACATTTTGAATGGCTAATAATTAAGATTTGCACATACGTGAATCATTCCCTTGATACCACTATATAGATATATCTCTTCAAGAGGATATACTAGTCTTAAGTCTGCATTGGTATTTGGTATTTACGTAATATTAGGCTGACCTTACAGATTTTAAAAGCTGTGGCTTCCGCATTTGGCATGTATTACAAGTAGGGGAGACTATACTTTAAGATGAGGCATATGTATCTTATATTTGATCAACACTGGCTTTGCTGAAACAGCTAAGTTACCAGGCTGGTTTACTACAAATTTGCAAAAATCAAGACAGAGGCAGAGTTAAAAGTATTTAAAGCACAAACTGGGATGTTGAGGCCAGATAATACAAGCAATTGTTACTTAATCGGTTAGGAAAAAATAGAGCAGAGAGTACATATAATGGTCATTGGGACATACAAGCATAGATGACAACCAATTTCCAATGCAACATCATGCTAAACGTAAGGGGATAGCAATGGGGAGAGTTCTACTTGCCCTCACCCCCGGACATTTTTAAACCGTTTAATCATATAGTTGTTGCTTGGATGATTTTGACAAAAGTGTCAGCCTCAGGGGAAACATTTGTAATTCAAAACAATGAACCATTATTCAGGGCAGACTAAAGCTCAGAAATGAGTTCGATCAGCATGCTGAGCTCTAAGAGAAAAAAGGGCAAAGCAGCTGTTTTCTCAGACAAAACCTAGTTTTCGTATCGTGCACGAGGCAAGCTTGTACCTGGCCTGTATCATTGCAAGGGGGGTATTGTGTGGTTAAAGTGGGGGGGAAGCTTGGCGCAGCTTTTGAAAGTGCTAGAGTGGATTGATTCTTTAGGGTAAGAGGACTTTATTGTTTTTTTACTTCCCAGGCCTTTTAGAGGACAGAAACTAGACAGCCCAATGATATATATGCGTGTGTATCCTCTTCAATATTTATTTTACGAGGCTGTGATGATTCTAGTTTGAGGATAGTATACATCACTCCAGTTATTGTATCTTCCATAATAATTTATGTTGTCTTCTAGAGCAGAGATGAAGATTGTGACAAATCAAGTCATTAAGGGGTGTCTTTGCACCAAATGACAATATTCTATCATTCTCTTGATGCACCTTGCTTAAAAAAAGGAATTGTGTGCCAATTTAAAGAAGCATGATTACTTTGTTGCATAAATGTATGTGTTCTGAGAGACATAAATGTGGCTCTCCTATACAAAACTGGCCAAAGGTGAGAAAAAAGATCCTTCTGATTGCAAAATACACAAACAGGAATATGATGTAATATGCATATTAATATGGCAAACAAGAAAAGTGGGGTTGTTTTAACACATCCTGTGACAATCAGCACAATTATTTATTATTTATTTATTAAATTTATATATCGTTGGAGCTTCAGCTGTAGTAAAGGAAGATGACAGTGAAATTGAGATTCACAGATTGACAGAGTTGGAAGGGACCTTGTAGGTCATCTAGTCCAACCCCCTATCCAAGCAGGGTAAGTGCCTCTACCTAGGATCGAACTCACAGCCACCTGATTGTGAGGCAAGAGCTCCAACTCTAAGTTTAGCATCTTGAAAATTTAAAGGGGAGAAGGAAGGGTTTCAGCGAAACCCTCCTAGTGAATGCGTTGTAGCATTCACAAGCCCTACAATGTAAATGGTGATCCTGGGAAAGACGTGTCACTCAAACCCTTTTGACATGCTGACATCCCTTTCAGAGTTTCAGGGATACATAAACCTGACGCTTCAAGCTGAAACGACACACAGCATGAACAGCCAAATTTATGAACAGCGGCGAACATAACGGCAAGCTACTTTCTCTCCTTTTATTACTGCATCTTAATTAGCCAAACAAAATTCGCCAGTAAAAAAAGATTCATCACACAGTACTTTATACATATATTGTAAGCAACCAAGCATTCACAGTTGCAAAAGTAACATACCCCTAAGCATTGCCCCGATAGGACAGTTCCATCGGTTTTAAATACTGTACAGAATCAAGTCTATAAAGTTTAGTAATATTTCTTTTCCCTTTCCCTCCCCAGCACTTAACAGATAGATTTTAATTTATACATCACAATCGTGGCCCATCTCAAGACTAACAATATGCCTCATGCTTTGGCTTCTTGGTGTGTATGTACAAGCGTCTTTCTCTTCAACAGTCTCTTCACTCTGGATTACAGACATACACCCAAAAAAGTTACACGGCTGCAATATGCCCAGTGGCAACTGCATAATCTAGAGCTTCACATTATTCAATAGCTAAGAGGGGGAGGGGGGATGTAAACTTCTGTGCATGCCACTGGTAAGGGCAAAGAACAGCAAGGATAAAAGGGACAGTGCTTGAGGATGTAAAAGATGTCAGCAGGTTCCAAGGAGGAAATAATACGCAAAATCTTCCACAGGGGCAGAATGCTAGCAATTCGGACAAGTCCTTCATTGTGTTTTGAGAAAAGGTGGCTCTCCTGTAGCTTGCATAATTAAACATTTTTTGTGGCTCCTCTCACCTTATTAAAGCATGTCTCGGAACCAACTGGGCAGTTTACATGATTACAATTTGGAAAAAGGCAGGCTTTTGAAAAGGGGCATCACATTAAGATAGGCTCTCAAATGTTACTCCGCAATACTAAAATAATTCATTCACTACATTCCAAACCAACACAAGATTTGTGTCATCTCCCTCAATGTTCCCCAGCTGAATTATTCTCTAAGAGGGACCTCTAGGTTGTTATCAGTGTAGGAATAATAAAGGTAAATAAATGTGAAGCCATGCAAAGATGGAGGAAATGCTAAATGAAAAATAGAATGCAACTCTGTTTTGAATGCAGGAATGTGGACGACTAACCAACTGAACTTTGCTGGAAGCATGCATTTTCACTCCCTGCAACCACTCCTTCGTCACAATACCATTCTTGGAAATGGCTAAAGCAAATGATACAGAATCTGGGAACCATAAATAATATTAATGAAAAGGATGTGATTTTATTTAAATATGCATGATTAGAGAGACCCACTATCTACCAGAATGTAGATTTTGTTGCTGCAGAGTTGATATGAATCCATAGAGATATAGAGTCAGGCAGAATTGCCACTTTGCAAGCACATAGGTGAAAGCAGAAATTCAGAAATGATGGTTTGCACCATGCGATATTTAGAGAATCATCCTGAGGTACCTTAATGTTCATAGTTAATTGTATAATGTTCGTGTATCCAAGAGAACAGTGAACTATGCTATATGCACTATTCCTCTTCAAGGCAAAGTGGAACATGATATTTGTACAGTTAAGACAGACCAAAAATTCCAAGTGCTCATCTCAAGTACAACTTGCCTTGCACTTACTTGCTCCTCATGATTAAGAGATTAAGCAATTAAGGAAAGCAAGCTGCTTACATTTATCATTTGGTGGCTTTCGTACAGCACGCCCCCTCAGTTCCAATAGATATAATCAACAGTGAAAATAACGAAGAATGATGCAAAGCAGAAACGTGGGCTATTTGTGTCCTTCTAATCAACAGGCTTTAGAGAAGTTAGGCCAGGCAGTAGAAGAATACTACAGCATTACATTTTCCATTTAGATACTGAATAAGGATCTTTCAGGATTTAATGAAAGGCAGTCCCCATTTTCAGCAATATCCACAGCACCCAAGAACTCAAACAAGGAAGGGGTTGTCACTTCATTGACTAGGAGCTGAAAGATCCAATCCCAACTTCACTTAAGTTCTGAAATGGAAAGACTACAGCACCTCTCTTCACAGAATCAAGCCCCAAGGGGGAACGTCATTTGTGTGAGAAGGGATGGATGGGTGGAGGGAAGTGATTGTGTGTGTGCGTTCTCAATCATCCTGTGCATCTGGAATGTGATTAAAAAGACAGCCTGAAATGAGTTATGGAATTCTGCTTCTCTATAACAAACCAAGCCAAGGAGGAAGGGGTGCAGTGAGACAGTTTATTTATTGTTAACAACTTTTGCTAGGTTCTTCCTCCCTGTGTCCCCCTATGTTTCTGTGTGCCTGTCTATCCCTAACTTGGATTTTTTTTATTATTTATCTTCTGTCCACTCAGGGATACTAGCCTCTACTAAGGCAGCCCGGTACTGCTGCAAGACACCACGGATGCTTTTTATGAACCCTTTAGACAATGGAAAGAGGGGGAACCCAATATCAGGGTAGCCACTCCTCTCAGGGAGAAAGCTCCTGTAGCTCTTTCTCCTTTTCTTTGGTTTCACACTTGGCTGAGCGGCAGAGTCCTGAGTGGCTTTACCCTCATCTGTTACGTCTCTGGCAAAATGTGCTTCTCTGGCCTGGCCCATGCTCTCAGAGTCTGAACACTGATGGGTGTCGCTAGCAGCCACTGTTGACATTCCGCATCCGGAGTCTTCCAGCTCCTCCTTGCCATCAGAGAGTTGGCTAGCTGCTCCTGCAGCCCCTAACTCTTGCTCTCCCAATGGCTCCATACTGTCTACAGGACTCTCAGCCAGAATGCCTCCTGCTGAATGCGCAAAAGAAGACTCTGCCAGACCGGTGTGATCATGGCTCCTCTCCACCAGTTCATTGGTCTCCACCCAGGACTCAATACGGTGGATCAGGCGCCAACCGTTACAGCAGAAATGCTCATAGATCTCCTGCTCAAAGACTTCTACGGGCTTGCGCAGCAGTTGCATCATTGACTGCACCACACGGATCAAAGCCATTTCGTTGTAGCATCGGCTGTTTTCGTAGCCCTCTTGTAAGCCCCGGTCACTGTCAAAACCAGCCTCATTGTAATAAGGCTCATTGACTAGGATAAGCCCTAGTAGTAAAAAAAAAAGTGGGAAGGGGAAAGAAAGGGAGAAAATAACGGGAGAAATAAGATATTTAGTACATGTATAATTTGGAAATGTACAGTGCATGTCGACGGAATGTGTTTTACATAAAAATATAATTGGAAAAGAAGCAGGATATACAAATGTATCTGGATAATGAACACACTAGAATTTAAGATAAAAGGGAGAAATTCTATTTTGGAAAACCATATTTTTTCAGACTATTTCAAAATATTTTTTTATTTAGGGTTGGAAATCAAAATAATCATTTAAAATGCAATTGTTCCAAATTTGAATTATTAATCCTAATTTCCTGGGTTTTATTATTTTGTGTTGAACTCCTCAACCATGCAATCATTTGATGAAAAATCATTACAATATAATCTCCAGGATTTTGGAAAATGACAAAATGTTTCCTTTTTGGAGATGTTTGAGGAGAAAAAAAATTCTATGAAAAGGAATGCAGGAGGGGAGAATTACAAATGCTTTTTGAAGAGGCTATTTTAATATGAAGGTAATTAAGTTTTGGACTAATGTTTTCTTGCTTTTAATTTTTCAAAGTACTTCTAAGAAAAGGCCCGATTGCACCTTATAGGTTCTCTTTATACCAAGTTAGATGTTCAAATTAATGGCTCCCATTGTTAAACAAAACTAGGTAATTTAGACACCCTTAATATTAGGAACTGCCGTATTTTTTTTTTTTTAATTCAAAATCCCCTAATTTGTTTGGAGATACTGTTACAATCTAACACAGAAAGTCACTCTACAGGAAGACATACCATATACTGTATACTACATGGATAAATCACCGTAGAGTTCTTCATGAGAAACACACCTACTGTTTTCTAAGCATACAATAATGTCTGAATTATTAATCTCTGTTTTTACTGCTAACCATATTCTTATTATTTATTTATTTTTTATTTATTGTTCACATTTCTATGCAGCTCAACTCCCGAAGGACTCTGTGCGGTTTACAACAGTTAGCAATTAGCTTACAACAATTAACAAGTAGCTTACAACAATTTAACAATTAGCAATAGCACTTTTTACAGAATTATAGATGACAGGCTAACAATTTGCAAGTAGATTTAGTAGTTTAGCAGTCTGAAAGTTTTTTGGTCTGTTTCACAGGGGGTGGTAAACTAATATTGTTATATTAATCAGAATTCAACTAGGGAGGACATAGTAAATGCATTAGTTTTAGGGTTTTTAAAAGACATTTTTAAAAAATGTTTTGTTTTGTATTTTAATCTTTTTTGAATAAACTAAAAAAAATTGAAAAAACCAACAACTCTGCAGCATATGCAAAAGGTGTTCCAATCTGCTCCTTACAATGAAGGCCTAGGGTTCTCAATTACATGTAAGTGCCGCATTGCCTTTTACAGAAGTGAATTGAACAGCTGCCAAGAATGGCAGTGATGGAGTATCCATGAATAGCCAAAAAAAAAGCTTGGCATTTCTTTCTTTTAACCACAAGTTCAGGGAGCTACCTGCTGATAATTCTCCATATTGGCAGCTATCCCACTGGTGATTGTGACTTTGCTTTTAGGGCATGAAATAAATAGCCATGGATATCATTTTTCTTGGGCAAGGAAAACAATCCATTGCTTGCCTAGCCAGAAAACAACCTTTTTCTGTCTACTGCAGTAGGTTTTGACCCAATCTTTCCTTCTACCATCTTACTGGAATTTACCTTGGATTGAGATGAGCACCTGAAGAAGGCTAGATTTACTGGTCCATCTCTCTGTGCCCTGGGATAATCAAATAACAGCAAGCAGTTAATTCAACAGCAAGGATGCTACATAGCACTAAAATGCAGTCACAGCTTTTAAGAACAAGGCATTTGCAATGATCCATGCTCTG
>JANHFQ010002137.1:74678-99673 GCA_032468035.1 Aparallactus werneri
AACGCTGGCTCTTTGGCTTTGAAACGGAGATGAGCACCGCCCCCTAGAGTCGGAAACGACTAGCACATATGTGCAAGAGGAAACCTTTACCTTTACCTTTTAGTGATAGAAATGTGTTTGAAAGCTCTTTTCTCTTGTAAGACAGATGACTATCTGTTTTTGTAAACAAGTAGTCAGTTTGTCACTTGGTTTATGGTACTTGAAGCAGTTCACATTTATGACTATTTTCAGTTACCTGTCTCTGCAAAGGTGCAAGATTCGTAATGAAGGTTGTACTGTGACACTGGATGTACGGCATATGGCCTATGAAAGCCCTGAGTGCAGCTCCCAGGGCACACCCAAATTAGGTTTAATTTGATAGGAGGAATAAATTAGAAATTGGAGAGAGAGAAAATCATATTAACTACCTCTAATTAACTCATTGTAATGTTTCCCAGAAGACTGCATATTCATGACCAGATTAAAAGCTCTAAAGCTTTCAGTTCTTGTTAATAAATATTCATTCTCCTTCAGGTTTTTGTTGGAAAAATTCCTAGAGACTTATACGAAGATGAATTGGTGCCACTCTTTGAAAAGGCAGGGCCCATTTGGGACTTGCGACTCATGATGGATCCACTTTCTGGACAGAACCGAGGCTATGCTTTTATCACATTTTGTACCAAAGATGCAGCACAGGAAGCTGTTAAGTTGGTGAGTGTTCTGTCATAAGACCAAGTACGGAGCAAATTAGGAAAGTAAGTGTTCACTTTACAATTTAGAAACTTAGAGCAAGATACACTGTGTAGTCTCACTTTTCTCTCTGTTTTCTCTCTGTTAAACACATCCTGCTTGGGTGTTTTTTTAATTTATAGGTAATGTTGGCTGTAATATATACTTTGCTTGATGATGAGATGGGTGACATTCAAATTTTAAATAAATAAATAGTAAAATATTTTATTGCAAACTCTAAATTTGGGGCATGCAAAAATGCAAATGCTACTAAATAATGTAAACATCTAATCATTTAATCAATATAACCAGTATAATTTGCTGGTATCTGTATGTTAATAAGCTGAAAGTTCATGGGAAATGTTTAATTGTTTTTCTTTCAGTGTGATAATTATGAAATCCGACCTGGAAAACACCTTGGTGTATGCATCTCAGTGGCAAATAATAGGCTCTTTGTTGGATCAATTCCAAAAAACAAAACAAAGGAGAATATACTAGAAGAATTCAGCAAAGTCACAGGTAAGGAGATGCAAATATGAGCTTCTGTAAAAAATGGCTTCACTTTAATGTAGCTTAATTTCTAAATTCAGAGGCCACCAGATTCCTGGGTAACTGCGGGAGGCTTACAGATTTAAAAAATGCCAATGAAAATATGTATACAGAAAAGAAACTTGGCTGACAGGAAAATAATACACTAGACTATAACAAATTAAATCATGTCTAAAAATAATGAAATGCTAAATAAGCATGCAACCTTGATACATTCTCATAAAGCAAAAGTTTTAGGGGAATAATTATGATTCTGAACTTAGTTTCAGGTTATATGTAGGTTTTCATATGAAAGTCTCACTAATTTGGCAGAAGATAAGCTATTTTTTGTGAATTTTCAATCTACCATTAATCACAATATATTGTTCTGTCTATTTTTATTTTTTACTATTATTGTTGTTCTTTAATGATTTTATTTGCTAGTCTATGACTGTAATAAAATTGATTGATTTTCATTTTGGCATAATGGCAACAGAATAAATTGGCATTGCATTGTTCATACCAAGAACAATAATAGTTAAAATAGAGGTGTACACAAAACAGGAAACAAAGCAGCCGTCCTTGAATCATTCTGCTAAACAATCTTTGTTGCTTTATGTAGTTTGGGGGAGAGGGGTTGAGTATTTTGTTTTTGCTTTCAAACAAAACCTTTACAACATTCCCATTTTCTCTAGCTTTGAACACCCAAACAGTTTGCTTCAAGGTTCTTTTCTGTAATTGGAAATCTTTAAACTATCAAGTTTTATTCTGAAAAACATGGCACAGTTTTTGAACTAGAGACACTTTCCACGCTTTTAATTTAAGACACTTTAGTTGTTTAGGATGTATGGAAAGAGCAAGGACGACAGCTCCATTTCCCAAAGAATTGATATATTACACCAGAACTGCAAGCAATTGCATCTTTCATGAGGTGGCCTACAAATAGTTGTGATGAGATGAGTAATGCTTTCATATTTTCTGTAGCAGAAAAGCTTGGAAAAATAGTTCAAAACAATACATCAAAATCTAGCCAGGCCACTTGAAGTAGAATTCCTACCAGTGATTCAGAAGAATATTTCCTTATTCTGAATACTCGATATTGGCTAGATAGTTAATGCAAAGAATCTGTTTTTGCCACTTTATAAAAACGACAGCCATGAGCTGTGATTTTTTCCATCTCTGTGCTGGGTCAGGGAGCATCCTCTTTTTATCTCTGCCAGAAGCAAATGTAGTATTGCAACAGTAAATGGATTAAAAAGCAACTTTGCAGAATCTTAAGAATTTCCTTTATGCTCCCCAAAAGGTGTATTTTCACAGTGCATTAGCTAAGCAAATCCAAGTCTCCAGCATACTTAAGAGTTTATCTTGAAACCTCTTTTTTAATTAGCTTTTCAAATGAGAAAAGTTTTAGTCTTCTGTAATTTATCAGGTGCTTTGTTCTTACAGAGGGCTTAGTTGATGTAATCCTGTATCATCAACCTGATGATAAAAAGAAGAATCGGGGGTTCTGCTTCCTTGAATATGAAGATCATAAATCAGCAGCTCAAGCTCGGCGCCGGTTGATGAGTGGAAAAGTGAAAGTCTGGGGAAATGTTGTGACTGTTGAATGGGCTGACCCAGTAGAGGAGCCAGATCCAGAAGTCATGGCAAAGGTAGTAAAGTAATAGCTAAATCGGCACGATCTGAATGAAACTTCACCAACAGATTTATTTTTTTTCCTTTCTGATTATCTCTAGAATACCTGTTTACCTTGCTGGAGGGCAGAAGGCTGGTTAGGCCATTTTGCACTCAGAAGGGATAAATTTTACAAAAGTGGTATTGTTGTTTATGCATATAAACAACAATATACAGTAAGATTTATATCTGGTAAAATTAATTTCTAGGTGTTTTCAAAGATGATTATTCTAAGCATCATGGATCCATCATGAATTCTTTTTTTCTGGATTACACCATTTCAACACCATTTAATGTTTTTCATTAGTTTGATAGCTGCATTAGAAAGTAGAGTATTTTCTAATCATTGCCTATAGTTTAGATATTGGTTGTTAAATTGAGGAAAAGGGAAATATTGCAAGAGGGAGGGGTGAAGAGTTTTACTGAACAATTTCTATAGAGTGAACATTGTTTTTTAACTTGGTTTTTAGTTGCCACTGTTCATAGTGAAGATAATGATAAGAGTTGAAAAAACTCTTATGATCGAGATAGCTAGAAATCTTTCTTTAGGCCGTACTGTTCTCTGGGCAGTTTTGCATGACTGAATAGGTCCTGAATGAATGTGGGGATTGTTTTCCAGGGTAGCATGACTGGAAACCACTTATCCGATGGTTTTTTTTAAGGCTCCTGTGATTTCTTTCCACCTGAACAAGCTAGAAAGGGAACAGGGTTTTTTTCCTCTGGTATCTTATAGCTTAGAAAAAGCTGTCGATCCTCACTTTGATGACATAGTAATCTCAAAATACATTGCACAGCAGATATTGCTGTGGTTTCTGTAGTTTAATAATTGTGTCTTGACTGTTTTGTTTAAGGATAATCTCAAGCACAAGGGGGATTTGGCCTTACAGACAGCTTAAAAATATTTTAAATAAATGCCAGTTTTCTTGACAGGTGAAAGTTCTATTTGTGAGGAATTTGGCCACCACAGTGACAGAGGAAATATTGGAGAAATCATTTTCAGAGTTTGGAAAGCTGGAAAGAGTGAAGAAATTAAAAGATTATGCTTTTGTTCATTTTGAAGATAGGGGAGCAGCAGTTAAGGTAAGTAACATTGTTATTAAGCAAAATTAGGTCACCCAGAACTTACAGAATATCTTCTGAAAAGCCGTCTTTTTTTCTCATATGCAGTGAGTTATAATTAGGTGTCCTCTTGTACGTAGTTGGGCTACCATTTCCTATCTATGCCTATGATTTATTCCTTGGCTTTCTAAACAAGAAACGTGCTTCTACTATTGTACTGTCTTTATTGCAAAAATAGTTGTGGTCCTTACATCTTACTATGGAGCAGTTTTCCTTTACTTGCTTAGTACGAAAAGTTAATGCTAATACAACTCTTTTACACAGTTTCTCCAAGGGTAACCTGTATCTGCTTCCTGCATTGAACTCAGATTTATTCTGACAAAATATACTATATGGTTGCATAGTAATGGCCTTTTGGCAACTTTCATCTTCCACTTTTATTCCAACAATCAAAGTAATAACTTGACTTCTCTGTAGTACTGATAGAAAAAAGAATATTAATGGTTTAAGATAACTCTGTTTGGATTTCATGATTCCTTCCTTTCATTGTAGATTAAGGTTTGCTAATTCCCCATCTTAGTTAGTTAGTTAGTTAGACTTCTATGCTGCCCCACTCCCAAAGGACTCTGGGCTGCTCATAGAGTGGGGGGGCATCTGTCAGTAGTAAAAGATCAGATTCATGAAGGTCCAATTAAAGTGATTTATTGCTAATCATGTCTAGGCATAAGAATATCCTTAACTAACAATTCAAGGGAGGTTGGACTTAGTTCGCTTATGGCTAAATAGGGATTCTAGGCTGACCCCTCTTTTAACTCTGTCCCCAGGTTTTGACATTCCTTTTACAGGAGCTGGGGGCTAAATTGGGAAGAAAGGACAAACAATCTATTTTAAGTTCTTTGCCCATTAAAAGATGTTACAGTGTTACAGTGGTTGTTACAGATGTTACAGTGGTTGTACTGTTGGGGACCCCCAGATTTAATTCCACCAGAACCTCAGAGGGAGGTTTAGAGTTTATGACTGTTTGGGAGAATAATCAGTGAGGGAGAGATATTGAGCATGTCTATGGAATGTGGAATATATTAATATTACAGGTTACTGTTTCTTGCTTTTTAAAAATTATTCTTTCTCGCAGTATGTTTTTAAAATTTGTATAAAGCAAATGTTATAGCTGCAAAATAGCATTTAGAGCCTTGCAACTTCAAATTCAAAGAGAAGGCTTCCATCACCTGCGCTGCTTGCCTGTTTGCCCCAAAGTTTCTCTTTCCTCTCAGCCTTGTATGCTCCCAAAAGGCAAGAGAAGAATTGCAGACTTTCCTGTTGCATTGTTTCTTACAAGGGCCTGTGTATTGCATTTTCCTCCCCGGAAAGGTTTGCCCTCTTATTTTGAAACAAAAGAACTAAAATGAGAAATGCAGTGGGTAAAAGTTGGGATTGTATAGGTTGGAAAATATTTGGACGTGGGAACTGAAAGGTGGGAAACACTGAAGGAACATTATGCTCTCAAATACAATTTAAATGTCTTTTTTCCCCCTCTCAAAACAGGCCATGAATGAAATGAACGGAAAAGAGATAGAGGGGGAAGAAATTGAAATAGTGTTAGCCAAGCCTCCAGATAAGAAAAGAAAAGAACGCCAAGCTGCCAGACAAGCCTCTAGAAGTACTGCGTAAGTGTTAAAACTTCAGTAAACTGAAATGTAGCTGTAAAGGCACAATCAGATTATTACCCCTTCCTCCAGATGGAACACTTAATTTGCTCACTCCCATCTACTGAAATTTACTCTGACTTGTAACAAGGCTGGAGAATGGTACAAGTTAAGGTGTAATAATTGGTATGTGCCAGTGCCAACAAGAAAAAAATATCCACGCTTACTGCTCCTCCCATGGGCTGGAAATGGAAGCCAATTTTGTCAGATGGCTTAGAGCTGCAACTGTAGCTGTCCGTCAGTATGTTTAAAAGTAATTACTCCCATAGCAAATCTAGTGTGGCCCCTCTGGGAAGTTCAGGGGAGAAAGTAATAGGCCTGGGTCCCTTTTCTCTGTCCTGATCCGCATAAATCCAAAAAGCCATTCTCTTTTTAAACTAGATTCTTTAAATTAGAAAAAGTGTGTTGAAAAACGGATGTTGTTGAAGAAACACACAATAAATGTGTTATTATTTTTCCCCCTCCTCACTAGGTATGAAGACTATTATTACTACCCTCCACCTCGTATGCCACCTCCTATTAGAGGCCGAGGTCGTGGAGGGAGAGGCGGCTATGGCTATCCCCCAGATTACTATGGCTATGAAGATTATTACGATGATTATTATGGCTATGACTATCATGACTACCGTGGTGGCTACGAAGATCCTTACTATGGCTATGATGATGGCTATGCTATAAGAGGAAGAGGAGGAGGAGGAGGAGGAGGAAGGGGTGGGCGAGGCGCACCTCCACCACCTAGGGGGCGGGGAGCACCACCACCAAGAGGTAGAGCTGGCTATTCCCAGAGGGGGGCACCCATGGGACCGCCAAGAGGAGCCCGGGGCGGGAGAGGGGGCCCTGCTCAGCAGCAGAGAGGACGTGGTGCTCGTGGAGCCAGGGGCAACCGTGGGGGCAACGTGGGAGGCAAGAGAAAAGCGGATGGGTACAACCAACCTGATTCCAAGCGCCGTCAGACCAACAACCAGCAGAACTGGGGCTCGCAGCCTATCGCTCAGCAGCCGCTTCAACAAGGTGGAGACTATGCCGGTAACTATGGTTACAATAATGACAACCAGGAATTTTATCAGGATACATATGGGCAGCAGTGGAAGTAAGACCAATAAGGAGGGCATGGGAATATTGACAAGATAAGAATTTGGCTATAGTTCTACATCCTTCCAAAAAAAAAATTGGCTTATTGTTTCATCCTTCAATAGTGATTGGCTGCCATGTGTATTGGGCTGAAGAATCACTCTATTATGTACATATTCAAGTCCTTTTCCCCCCTCCTTTTCTCATAAATGCACTTGGACATTACTGAGCTTGCAGATTTCCCAAACATAGTTTGGGGATACAATGCTTTTTATCGTTTTAGGCTTCATTTTAGCAGTTTATCAGCAAGGATGGGCAACACTGTTAAATCATGATTTTTGCAAACCTTCTGTTTTTGGACAGTTTTCTTTTCTTTCTTTTTCCCTCTTTTCTTTTTGGATTTGGGATAGATTACGTAGGCTTCTGCTGTACATAAAATAAAGCTAGTACTTTGTCTCCGTAGTTTTAAGGAATTTAAAATTAAGTTTTCTTGTATTGAAAATAACATGATTGTATGTTTTGCATTCCTAGAAGTAGGTTAACTGTGTTTTTAAATTGTTATGACTTCACACCTTTTTGAAAATCTGCCCTACAAATTTGTTTGGCCTAAACGTCAAATCCGTGGCAATTTGTTCCTTGATGTGATTGTATTTCCAATTTCTTGTTCATGTAAGATTTCAATAAAACTCAAAAACCTATTCAAAACATTACCTATTTCAAATTCCATTGTGTCCTAAAAGATTATTTTATTGGTAATCCTTGCAAGAAACATTAAAAAAAACTGCCTATGTGAGTGATCAAATTCATGAAAAATTCTTGCGATTTCCAACAATCTGGCATTGGTGGCATGTGAGTCAGTGCTAGGTCCAGTAAAATCAAATTGAAATGTATTAATTGGTACTATAATCTGGTTGCATTTAACAGTGAATTGGTTGCTTTCTTAACAGCTTTAAGTACATCTGAAAACTTGCATTTAAGCCCTTATTCAGTCAGTTGCGAAAGATATACTGTGTATGAAGACAATCCATAAATTTAACCTATCTCACATTATTCATATGGATCATATCCAATAACTCCAGCACAATTGGATAATTCTCAACTTAAAACAATAATGTTCAGTTTTACTTTAAAGAGACTGATTCGAACAAAGATATGAATTTGGTTGTAAATTTTTAAACAAATGTAAAATATTGATGCTAGAGATAACTAATATTATTAAAAATAGTTACGGTAGATTTCACATCTTGTCAAAGAAATGATTTCAAATGCAAATTTCCATTAATTTGGGATATTGCTAGTTTTTTTTTCTACTCAGGCTATTCTATTCATTTTTTGTGCGAACCATTTTGAATTGATTTTTAACATAAGTTTGATTCTCATCTCATGCTTGTTTCATCTGTTGTCTTTGCACTTTTCTAAGTTGCTGTGATGTGCATTTGAGATGTTTAGGGGGGGAAATCAAACATTTGAAATTTATAAGATTGGCCATCCTGAATTTTTGTAATAAATAGCCCCTTATTTATGGATTTGCATTTGATTAGATCATAGAGATTTGCATTTGATTAGATCATAGAGAGGAAAAAAGACAAATAATTGGACTTGTCTGACCTTCTGTCAGGCTTTTTCTGTTGGGAAGAATTAGTGGTTTTCTTCCTACATTTTGTTGAGGGTCAAGAAGATAATTTCTTGGGTTTGTAATTCATTGTCTTGAGAGAAGAAAATGTTTTTGAAAGTTTTTTTTTTTTGAAGTTCAGCCAGTTAGAGTGGGGAGGCCTTTTTTAAATTAAAAAAAAACCCTAAATCTAAACTATGGTTTTTTTCTAATAGAAACTTACCAATATTATGATCAAATGAAATATTGCAGCTGCTAGTCCTATTAGAGATGTATTTATTTTTGTCTGAATAAAGTTACAGGATGTACATACTGAGGCTTATATGGCTTCATGGCTGGCTTTTTAATAATTTTAAAGTTTAAAAAACGATTTATCAATTGTTTAGCAGTCAGCCCCTGCTCACCCCACCCCAGTTGAATGGTATGCTATGAAACAAACTCTGAGCTTTAAATATATGCCTCAATGAAAAAAAAAACTCATTAGAAGTTATTTTTATTATTATTATGGATCATAAAGACTTTCTAGAAAAACAAGCAGCAGTTTTGTATTGATATGAAAACTTCTGAGTCAGAATTTAGAAAGAATTGGACTTTTAATACACACATGTCGTTCTGTAATGAGAAATCTTGTGATGTGTTTGTTATTCTTACCAAAGTGCTAAGCTGTAAAAATCTTCAAAGCAAATGCAATTTTCTGTACTGTATTTTTAACTTCTGGTAGCCCTTCCAAGTAGCATAACATACATACTTGGCCTAACTTGATTGGTAACAAAAACTGCAGTTCCACCTGTCCAGTAAATATCATTTTAGATTTTGTATTTTAAAGACAGACATATATTGTCTAAATATTTCAGTGGTATCCATATTCAGTCAAGAGACGCTAAAGACTTTTCAGTTTTTCAATTATATACAATGCACTATGGCTTAAAGAAATGCACATTTTAGATCCTCTTCTACTAATAACTAAAAATTCAAGTGCAATCCAAAATATATTTGGTTGATCTGTGTCTCGACCTTTGTTCATCCAAAGCAATCCAAGGGAAGAAAACTCCTATTATACAAGAATCTCATGCCTTTTTGTCTTCAAGATGGGGGAGGAATCATGAAATGGGATATTTGATCACTCATTTATAGCAGTTGCTTCAATGTCATTATTGACACCAAGGTGATTTTGGAAAAAAAAACTGATGCCAGAGTTTTGGTACTTCAAAAACTTTTACCCAAAGATTTATACAAATTCTTAATTGTTTAGATCCCACATTGCCTTGTTAAATGAGTTTCAACTCAAAAGTTAACCAACTTGCTGAGAACCATTCTTCATGAAAGGAAATGTCTAAAATGATTAAAGCTTTAATCATAGTTCTAGACTTATAGTTTCTTTGGTAGATTTTGGGGTTTTTTTCCTAAGTGATGATACCAACTTTAGTAACATAAACTGTTTGAAAATATTTCTTCAGAATTTCTGTTAAAATCCAAAAGAATTGGAAGAACATAAGTTTAACAATCCACTGTGAATGACTGCCTCATTTATCAAAGCCTGTTTATATTTTCACCCTCTGCATCTGTATGCCTTTCTTTGAACTCATTTGCATTTTAAACATTAAAAACATGCTTATAAGTAAAGCTATAATGAGCAAAGTGAGGAAATTATGAAAATATTTTCATATACAAGGGAGATCTTATAATTGGAGTCTTTATGCAAATCCTAAAACAAACCTTGGAACTTCATTATGGCTTTTTTTGCCTTGGCTGTGCATGATTTGGTTTCTTGTAATTGTGAACAAATGAGCCAGAATTTTTCAAAGCTTGCATATAATCTCTTGATTTAAATTTGGATTGTTTGTCCAAGACATATTTCATAAAATATTAACATAGACAAAACTAAAGTTTGTCTCTGAATTGGATTCTTAAGCCTCAAAGTTTTGTAAGACCAGAATTATAAGCTGTGATTCCCATTTCTCTCAAACTGGAAGTTTCTCTTAACTAAGGACAAACATTGAGCTGTTTTATATAACAAAATTTGATAACTCTTATTTATAAATACAGACTGGCTCATCAAGAGGCATGTGATTTTTGTCCCAAGAGGCATACTGTTGGAATGGAAAAACTATTAAGACTGTAAAAAGGAGGTTACCAGAAGCTCTGAATGACCATTCGGAATATATTGCTCTATCTACATTTTCTAATGTTATCCAGAAATCTGCCAGTGTAACTTCTGTTTTAACTCCTTCCTTTTATTACCTGACTATCAGGGAAGCGTGGTTGAGGCTGCCCTGACTTGACATGTCACGATGTCGACTTGCTAGGTGGGGTTCGCAGGGACAGTAACCATTGGAGTTATCGGTAAGAGCATTTTTTTTCTCATTTTTATTTCAAAATAAGAGCCTGCCCTCCCTCCGCCCCCCGGGGGGGTGATGGTATTGCTACTCCCCTGTCCTTCAGGGATCTTAAAATCACTTTGTTGGGAAGGGGTCTTTTTCTTTTTTATAGATGCCTGGCTAATTATACGTGAGAGAGGTGAGTTTGAATACGATCCTGCCAATTCTGACAGATGCATAGATTTGAGTAAGTGCCTAAGAGCATAAGGGGATGATTCTTCATGGATCTCTGCTTCATGTGAAAAGAGTTTTTGTAAAACCCAGCTAAGCTTTGACATTTGTAGTTAAAATGTCCTGAAGTGTGCTGTGCTGACAGATTTATTTATTTTATTTATTTATTGTTTCGATTTATACCCTGCCCTTCTCCTGGGAGTCAGGGCGGCTTACAGGGTAAATTTAAAAAACAATATATACAATTAAAATTAAATTAAATTAAACCCTGAGTTAAAATTAGTTAAAAATTTAAAATTTAAAATAAAAAAAAACAACCATCCCCTCAAGCCAGGCCTGACATCTCAAAGAGATGGGTCTTAAGTTCTCTCCGAAAGGTCCAGAGGTCAGGAGCTGTGCGGAGACTCGGTGGCAGTTGATTCCACCAAGCGGGCGCGCCCACAGAGAAGGCTCTACCCCTGGGCCCAGCCTGACGACACTCCATAGGCGTCAGTTCCCTGAGGAGGCCCTCCCTGTGAGCTTGGACCGAGCAGTGGGAGCTCGGCATCAGATGTTCCCCAATATATTAAAGACATATGAGTACAATTTCATACTACAAACAAAATATTTAGAAGAGATGTTCTTAACCTATTTGTTAATGTGATAATAATGAACAATTTAGTTGGTGCAATTAATGGATCAAAGGCAATTCCAGGAAGGCAATTATATTTACAGTAATATTGATTGAGTACATTCACTTTCAAGCAGGATGTCCTTTGAGAATGAATAGTTCCAGGAAGAGTGTATGCAATGTGCTTTTGTTCCACCAGTATTCTGCCAATGTGCCCTGCTTAGCAATTCACCTGTGGCTTGTAAGATGCCCTTTGTATTTAGTAATAAGCTAAAACACTTTATCCCTTGGGAGAAAATCATGCCAAGAAAGTAAAGCCTCCTATAGTCTTTTTGTTGACATGTCGCCTTAAAGCTCTTTTGTAATTCTGTGTCTCCTGAGGGTTTAAAATGTTTTAAGAAAATCATCACGTGCTACTAAAAAACACAAATGTATACGCTGGAGTTCCCTAAGTCTCTGGAAAATAAAACCTGGGACCCCATTAACATTTACTGCAGTCTTCTTTGTCCTTCTCTCTAGCAGCAATTCTGCTGAGTGTCGTCCTGGAGAAGTTAATAGACTACTAAAAGAAAACTCAGCACACAGGTAAGAAAGATATTGCAATTCAATTTAATTTAATGAAGTTGATTTCCAAGGTCAAGAAAAGTTTCATTCGGAAGTTAATTTGAACTGTTTCTCCTATAGCAGATAGTATCTGTTCATTACAAAAAGTTAAATTGTAATATGTTAAGTAATCAGATCATCTGAGCAGAAAAATATAATAACATGAAGGTAAGATTCGTTCCTCATTGCTATCCCTTGCTTATATTACAAATCTAGAAAATATCAGTATTATATCTTTTATCCTGGTATTTTGCATATTTTAATTGTAACATCAATCTGTTAAAAATTAAATATAATCATTCTTTTTACATAGCACTTGCATGTAACCACACAACAATTTTTGTTGTTGGACATTCAGTATACTGTATAAGAAAATTAAAGTTATTGTGAGAGAAACTTGATAGTTAACTGCATGGAATTAAATCTTAAAATCCTAAGATTCCAAGGATTTAGAATTATTTAGAATTTAGATAAGAAGTTATGTTGGAAAAAGTGTTCTTTTAAGAAAATGAATTCAGGATTGGAGTATGATGTAAATTACTTCAAATGATTTATTGTCAGGTTAACTTATAAGTTAATGTATATTACATAAGCCCAAAGCAAAAAGTAGATAACAGTTTAAACAGTAGTTTTTCTAGACCAGACAAGTAATGTCACAGACAACCTATTTTTCTGGTCCATGATCATTTGTTTCCCACCATTATATAATTAACAAAAAGAATTTTCTCTACCAATTGGTATAGTTAAACTACATGTTGTAAACAGTGATTAATAAATAAATTATACTGAATAATTTTTAATGCTTTCTGCTTTGGAGAAAATAAAATACCAATACTTTTCTGGAAACCAAATTGTGACCTACGGTCAGAAATATCCTTGCATTTCCCATTAAAAGAAAAATACTAATTTCATACAACTACAATTTATACTTAAATTTTTCAGAGTTGGAATTTTAATCTTAGAGTTTACCAATGTCAACAGATGCAAAGAATCTCTGGAAAATGATTATTAGTCAAAAAGGCCCATTTATATGATATCGCACATGTTGAATTGAAAAATAATTATATACAAATTAAGGCATAGCCTGAACAAATCCTTATCTTTGGACAGAAAAAAATATTTAGGCCTACTGGTTAGGGGTTATGGTACCCTGTAATATGTATTGTTGCAGTAGTGCTTCTATTACTTTTTGTTTCTTATGAATGCTGCATAGGTAAAGAATGTTGCCCATAGTAGCACATTTTTTTACTTTGCTGGGGCAGGGCAGAGGGGCTGCATAATAATTAACCTCCAGAGATATGATGAGTAGATCCTACTATAGATCAATAAGCTGGGTAAGAATTTCACTGACATAGTTGTACAAACATTCAACATAGGAGACAATCCACTCAGATTGCTTATAAAGTATTGCTACATTTAAATCCTTTATTGTTAGTTTTGGAAATTCTAAAAGTTCGGAAATGCAGTTGTCAATAGTAAAATAAATTCTCATTGAACCTTTATGTTTGAAGTTTGAGACAAACGCTTAAATCTGCTACCCAGATTATGAAAAAATGTTTTGTAGAAGTTAAAAGAAAGAGATACTATATAAATACAGCCTGCCTATCTTCTGTTGCAGGTCACAAATATAGCAGCTTTGAGAAAAAGCTGAACTATACATGGGCCATCCTCTACTCCAAATCATTTCACAGATCAGAAGGTAGACAGATCATGAAATGTACAATAAGCTGAGTGTTGTAGGGGAAATCTTACTCAAACCCAAATCAAGCAGGCTTAGATATTAGCAGGATTGATGCCACCTGTATCTCTCCTGCTAGTTTCTCTTGAACTCCCTTGTAGATTCAATGCTAAAACACAGAGCCATGCACATGAATAATAGAAATAAAATTGTAAGGGCCAAGAATTAATTCCTGGAAGTTTGGTTGGGATGAGGCCACTTAAGAAATCCATGTAATAATCACTTGTCAGGTTTAATTGCTAGCTTTATAATGGATTTACCAGTTTCCCTCACCTGTTTTGTCCTTCAGTTCCCTTTCATACCAGAAACCACATTCAGAAACAGCATAGTTAGAAACAGTATTTAGAGCATACACATGCATATTGCATGCCCCGTTCTCACAGTGCTAAGTTGTAGTCATAAAACTCCATCCAAATCAGTTTTTATGGATATTCACATGGATTAAATAGCACAAGTCCTTGTAGTTACAGTAATCTATAACTTTGATAATCAAATAATACAACCCACTTTTTCTAACATGGTATTGTACGTATGAGTATTTTGCTTGTTGTTCTTTGGTTCTCATGAACTAGAGCTAGCCTATACCTAGTAGACCATATATCAGCTAAACAAGCATCAGTAATAGCATAAGTGCAAGTGGATCACTTTAAAGCTGCAACCCAAAATCTAATAGTTGTCTGGAATGATTGCCCAAAATGGACAATGTGAATAAATTAAAACTCAAAGTCTGGCTTGGTTATTGCATTTTTGTAGATTTAACAGTTGATCAGACATCTGTTCAAACCCCATACAGACCATCCTGAGTCCTACGGGAGTAGGGCGGCCTATAAATTTTATTAATAAATAAAAAATAATAAATCCAACATGGAAAATATAGACACATGTATGTACATGTATGCTAATATATCTACGATCAGCAATTTAATCATTCAGAAGATAAAACAAGATGTATTACAAGGTCCCAAGATTCAAGCTTAGGCAAGGCATAGGCTTAATAGATCAAAGGACTTTTTTGGCCTGGATTGAAACAAGGGGCTCTCCAAATTATTTGTAAAAGAAAATAAGACAGCTGTATAAAAAAATAAGGCTAGTGATACATATTTTTTAAAGCTCTGTTTAAGATTGTGTCTAGTTCCATGGCATTATAAGAAGGCAAGGTTAAATGTTTGGATCATTTTCGTGAAGAGACAGAATTAACTTGTTCAGAGGTAGCTAATAATTTGGTCTTAAATCTCCTTTCCTGCAAGTACACCAGGAGGTAAAATATCAACTTGGGACAAGAACCTATAATTTACACAAACTATGCTTCACTATGCAACTGAAGGCACATACAGTACCTTAAAATGCCTGATGATTCATCCATCAATAACAATAGGAGTCTCATTAAAATAATTGTTTATCTGGATACACACACAGGATGTCCAGTATCCCATACTGGTTCCCCCCTCCCCCCATCTGCCTTAGACTGTGCCCTAGTATTTGAATATTTGATATGCTTTGCTTTTGTGAGCTGTACAGAAATAAAGAACTTGGTAGACATTCTGGTATAGCAAGGATCAGAAGCTAGGGTTAAGCCAGTTTCCTAACAACAATAATTGCAATCTCTGCAGGTCTTCTCATCTGCTGGCTAATTGTGTTGGAGGCAATTGAATTAAATAGCTATCCCAAAAGGAGGAGGAGAAACATTTACAGAAGAGGCAGGAATACATAGAAGATGTCTATGATCAGTGCTTTGCCATTTTTCAAATCCTCTTATCTCAGATCTTCACAAAACTCCCTTGGGAGCCAGCGTCGACACACGCTTCCTGCAAGTGAATTCAGGTGTCTCACACCTGAAGAAGCCATTGGAGTGTTTGAAATTGAGAGAGAAGGTAAAATCCATTTTTTGTATTTAATCTTACGAAAGACATGTTCATGATATGGAAGAACTGTATTGTATTAATGGGCTTTGAATAAGATAGTTACACGGTGTGCGAGTAATGTGTAATATGAAGAAAAGCAAGGAAGCAATAGTATGGTATAGTATAGTAAGCGGCAGTCAGTGCAATTAAAAAGCAAAATTTCATCTTTATTGCACTTTTTTCTCCAAATACATCTATCAAACATGGCACACTATTGTTATCTTCCATGTTCCCAAATGCTGAGAAGTCAAAGCAAACTAGCTGGTAGGAAGACAAAATAATACACAGTATGTCTAAATTCAAGAAGAGAACTGGTTTAGTGTATTGGTGAATGGCACCAGATTAGAAATGGTGAGATTACTGAAATTATGTCCAGTATAAATGTGCACATTTGCATTTGAAATATAATAATTTCAGGAATAGTAATTAGGCTAAAGATTAACTCAGTTCCCAAAAATGTACTGTATAACTTTATGCATTTGAATCCAGAATAAACCAGATTGGATTACTGAAATCTCAGTTTGCAAGACTCAAGAGTTTGTCAGATTCATCCTCTCACCTAGTTTCATTTTTTCCTTGGGCAGGGCCAATATTTTCCTAGTTTCCTGGAAGTTTAATCTTACTGCAATCAGCAGGACAAAATTCAACATCTCCCTTTCTTCTTTCCTCAAGCCTTTATTTCAGTGTCAGAAGACTGCCCCCTCCACCTGGATGAGATTCGCCATTTTCTTAACTTATGTCCTGAGTTGTCTCTTGGCTTGTTTGAAGAAGGCCAACTAGTTGCTTTCATTATTGGCTCCCTCTGGGACCAGGAAAGACTCAGCCAGGTAAGCTAATATGTCTTTGTTATTTTATACAGTATTTGGGACAGAATGAATGAGAATGGAATCAACCCAATTTTTAAAAAGAAATAATTCAGCATCTCTTATTGCTAACAAGGGAGAAGTAGTAGGTATGTAGGTAGACAGATGCACTTATAAATACGTACGCAGCCATCTGCACACTAAACACTTAGAAAATATGCTTCTATTTATATAAAATTGCATTTTTGCAACTTCCAGAAACTATTTTGTTGTTAAATAAGCAGAAACACTTCAGTTAATCTGAAGAGCTGTATTTCACACTTTTGCACCTATGAGCAAACTGCTGAATGACTTGTTCCTTGCATGCCTCCTGTTCCAAAATATATATTAATGCACATACACTATGACCCTGAAAGATGGCTGTTTTCATAAAATTGCAGCATAAAAATCACATTGGATTAAATTTACTTAGAAATTAATAGTCAAAAGAGCTTTACAGAATTTGGACATAATTTCAAATGATCCAAAAGGGGCTATGGGAGTATAGGTTTGTTGAAATGCAGTAGGCTTTGTTTCATTAGGGCCAGCTTTCAGACAACTTTTTTCTGGGCACAAAAATGTAAGCAGGTTCAGGCATACTTGGGGTGGAATCAGGGATTCCCAAAGCTGTAGACAAAACTGAGTAGTTGAAGAAAACATTGGAAATAGACAATGGCCAACTACAATCCTATTTTTGTCAAGGAAATCCGAGACATCACAAGATGTCTAGGTCATCTACAAAGTAACTTTAATTTTTTCAGTAAGTTTATGAAAACTGGGCAGGATAGATTGAGAATGCAAACATCCTATTCTGAAATTACTGGATTCGTTGGAAGTCATAGCTCATCTCTGCAAAAGTTTAAAAAAACATTGTGTGAATAAATAAATGGTATGATTTTTACTGAGAGACCAATGATCCAAGGATCTGGTAATGCAAACCTTTTGAGATGAACATAGTTGTCAACAGGAGATTGAAAAACAAATAACTAAAAAGCAGTTTCTTCTCTCTTCTCTCATGGCAGGATGCGCTGACCCTACACAAGCCCCATGGTACCATAGTCCACATACATGTTCTGGCAGTACATTGCACTTTCCGCCAACAAGGCAAAGGATCCATCTTGATGTGGCGCTACCTACACTACCTATGCTCTTTGCCTTATGTGCGTCGAGCCACACTGATGTGTGAAGACTTTCTCATTCCCTTTTATACTAAGTGTGGCTTTAAAGTGCTAGGCCCCTGTGAAATCACTGTTGGTTCATTAAATTTCATTGAGATGAACTGCGCTATTCGAGCTCATGCATTTATGCGTAGAAATAGTGGCTGCTGAGATATTTCCCCTTCTTGGTAATTTCCAACAATCTGGTTAGAAAATAAAATAATATCTGCTGTGATTCTCAGTCCTTCAGATGGAGCTGAAGTCTAATGAATCCAGGAGGTGCTGAAAGGCAAGACCTTGGTTGCCCATGAGTATAAGAGCCTTCTCATTCAGCAGTATCGAGCGAGTAAACCTACTCAGTCTGAAAAGGAAGTAGTGATAGACCCCACCCTTTGAAAGTTTCACCATCTTTACTATATGATGCTTAAGAGGTCTACAAGTGATAATGCACTGTAAGTTGCTACTGTCATTCAATCGTAAGATAAGAAGAATGTAAAGATTATAGGTATGGCTGCCTTTAAAAATTATAGCTAAGCCTCAGACTTCTCTCTTGTGTCTTGTACTGGTCAAGTTCTCGCATAAGGGTAAAGCTGTAATGGAGGTTAACTTGTTGTGGTTTAGTTTGATGTGACAACTAGACCACTTTGCATTGAACAACCATGTGGAAAAAAAGTGTTAGGTGAGGACTGTGAACATAATGACTGTAAAATAGAATAAGGAATAATGCAATAATCTGTTTTCTCAAATTTAAACCACGAAGGCAGCAAAGCATGATAGCTGCTTGCAGTTCTAACTACTAAGATTTTGTAGTAACAGTTAAGAGTATTGCAGAGAGTCAGTATAAATTATACATTTTGCCATTCATGTTTCATTCATTAATAACAACAGCTCTATTTATAAGAGTTCAACTGTACTGCGAACTCATAAAATTGGTTACTTTCAGTTTCACAGTCTTCAAACAACTTAATGTATTTCTACAAAACTTAACTGTATTGCTTTTTGTTCACTGGAGTGCAATTCAATACCTTGTTATACTGGTTGGTTTTATGTAAAGGTATGTAACTTCATACCTTTACATATAGCATATATTTATATGTTTTATAAATATATGCTGCCTTAGCGATAAAGCCATGACAGACTTCCTTCTGAGCAGAATTCCTGTAAATACTTCATCGTTTAATTTCCCCTTAATGCATATGATGTGCAGTGAATTCTACCCGTGAAGATCCCTTTGACACAGGATGAAAGAGAAAGTAGATGTACAGTGGGTTTTTATTTGTCTTTGTATATATGTGTATCATTGTTCAGTCCCATCAGTTGTGAGTAAAGGGACATCTTTGTGTATAAATTTTTCATTTAAAGCCAGATCATCATCTGCCATCCTGTTGATTTTAGAAAACCAGTAATAACTTTATCTATAAAAATGAGATTGATAACAAGCCTGAACTCTAGAGATTAGGCAGTGGAGTAAAGCAAGGGCCAATCTGTTAAGCCATCTATTCAGCAGGAAGGCTACTAATTTGCATGATATACAGGTAGTTCTCCACTCCAGGCTGTTCATATAACAGTGGTTCAAAGTTACGATGGCCTTGGAAAAGTGACTTACAACCTGTACCTGCATTTAATGACAGTACCACCACCTTGGAGATTCGTTTGACAACTGTAAAAATTGTCTGATTCTGACTCAACTTACGATAAAAATTCCACTACCAATTGTGCTCGTAAATTGAGGGCTACCTGTATAAGTCATAGTACAATGATAGAAAACTACTTGGGAAAAATATTCTTTTCCAATGAAGCACAAGCTAATCAGAGGATTGCAAAATGTTTTGAGATGGGGGCGGGCGTTTTCCCAAAGTTGAAATGGCCGTATTTTGAATATATGTCCACATGCCTTTTACTGCCCATTGCTTGAATTTTAAAATTTAAAATTAACAACATAAAATTTAAAAACTAATCCGATATAGACATGGGCATTTTCTGACACAATCTGGTCTACTTACCATAACTGCAGTAGAAATAAAAATTGAGCAAAGGAGGAAGTTAGGCATTCTGCCTTCCTTATGAACAGAACAGGTGCCTGTTTGCTTGATTTTTATTTGTATGGAACTGGGAAAAAGCTCCTTGCTAAGGCAGTGCAAGCCTATCTACTAAAAGTAAGCACTGCTAAATTCAATGAGATTAGCTCCAAGGAAAATGTTTAGAACTTCAAATGTATAACCCATTGTCTGTAATCAATGACTAATTATAAAGTATTTGCACATTTGAATTCATTACTTGGTCAGCCTTGTGCCTAGGAAAATGTTAAAGTTCTTGCCACTGAATAAGGAAGCATTCTGCAAATGTGTGTGCCATTTACCTCTTGTTGGGTCAGCAATAAATTTCTTTTTCCCCTAGTTTGTTCTTAGTTTTTTTTTTCTCCTGTTCCTATACTATGATGTAATCAGACTATGATTCTCACTGGGAAGTTATTTTATACAATACAGCCAGGTTGAGATTGTGATTGGAGGTGATGGCAAAGGATGAATTACGGTAACTTCCATTATTCGGTACATGATACAGATAATGAACAATCCAAGAGCAGGGAGTAGGAACACTTCAAAAAAATCACTAGTCAAGACAGTAGATACCCCACAGGGCTTTGTGATACATGTATCATCATGGCACTTTTATGAAGATACTTGTCAATCAAAGATTTGCAAGTGTAATGCAAGTGCAATGGCAAGCTTTAACCAATTTTGGGAGCAAGTGGGATACAGGAGTTAAGCATTAAAATTAATATACTTTTGGATGCAAAGAAATGATTTCCAAAACCATCTTTAATGAAAAGTAGATAAACAGTGTCAACTGGGACACGTTCAGTTTCATCAAAGGAACAGTCTAATATTTACACATTAGCAACAACATAGAAAAATATTCTCAATCAAAGACTCTAATAAATTACCACTTAGAGCACAGTAAGATTTTGGAATGCTTTGTTGCTCAGGGCAAAACAATGAGTCAGAATTCTAAATTAACCATGCTATGTAGCTACAGCATGTTCTCCGGGATTATGTACCTCCAGTTTAAATACTTTTAATAGAGGGATAGAAATACGTACACACAAAAACATACATATACTCCTCACAGAATTTAAATTCATTCATTTATACCAAAAATATTTTTTACACTTTTCATTTTGTCACTAGAGAATCTGATTACTTCCCTTTCCTTTTTGAAAGGAGTTATACTTCAAGTGTTCATTTAAAGAAATTCCAGGTTGCTGCGTTATCAACCCAATGTAAATATTGGAATAACTACCCGCATTTCTTACTGAGGACAAGGTGCCTTTAAAAGCAATGTTCTTGGTCAAAAAGTATTTGACCCTAGTGACGTTCAGAGATTGCGAACGTAAAACAAGAATTTGCATATAAAAATGCCCCTTGTACAAAAAGGTGGGGTTTATTTTCACAGTACAATTCCTAGTACCATAAAAAGGCACTAAGGCAGGGAGGACTGCCACAAGGTCCAAGCACCATATTGTGCCAAAAGGCACTAGGAAAGGAACCCCAAACCAGGATTTGCATAAAAAGGAGGGATTTCAAGTAGAAAAAATTAAGAGACTGGCAGATAGTCAATGGAAGCAGTTCAACAGGATGTCCATAGCTAATACAGTCTTTGAAAGTCATTGTGTGGCTGACCTCCATCTCACAAATGCCCAATCAGCCTCACAGATGATGAAGGACGTCTTTGGATTCTTTGCCAGTTCCTCAAAAGAAACTTGACCTCGAAGGCTGAGCTCATGTCTGGGAGGGATCTCAGGAACAACACTTTACAGAGACTGCCTTCTGATGCAAGGCACATAAGTGGGAAATGTTCTGATAACAATCCCTGATTTATACTCGTATCTTTCCAGGTAATGGTTAATTGATGTTTAGGATCTCCACAGAGTTACACATAGTTATATTTTACCTCACAAAAGATGACAGGGTCTACCCACTTGCTCAGCTTCATCACTCAATGCATGCTGTTTTGTGAATGATACTTAAAAATTCCAAATAGGAAACCGGAAATGAAAATGCTCTGCTGCCTCTGTCCTTGTTCCTCAAAATCCTTTCTGCTAAATCCATTTAAGTGCTTCATTGGTGCAAGGTCTGGTCCAAGTCATACTTCTCACAAAACTTGGTTGTGAAAGGCAAGCAGGTTAAATACTCAGTCCAGTGCCAATTAATAGGGTATACATACAGCCAGATCACAAGCGATGCAAATAAACCAACAAAGATCAGTAGTGAGACAATGATCATCACCCGTTTGCGATATTTGTCTGCAGTACCAAAAGTGATATAGGGCAGGAAGGCAAAAGAAAGTAATAGGCCACTGAGGAAACCAAATATGTGTGCAATATTGTCGATCCATGGCAGAAGGCCACAGGCAAAGAGGAAAAGGACAATCCCAGAAAGATTTAAAAAAGCCTTCCAGGGATTCTCTAGGACCTGCCAGCTCTGGAACAGCTCCACAAAAAGGCAGGCTAACAAGCCAAACTGGGATCCTGCTGGGCCCACCTAGGGTAGAAGGAAAAAAAATAAATTATAGTAGGATACCTTGACGAACAAAGAGACATCCCCCCCACATATACACAAACTAGCAGGTATTATACAGTAGCTCCAAAGTTTTGACAATTAAGATAGTTTAGACTTCTTCAGAAAATTGCTGAAAATTCCTGTCCTACTACTGCTTCTGTCAGAACCATAACATAGTTTATGGACCATGAACACACTTCAAATCTCCAACAATCAATCTTTTCCCGAGATAATTCTCTGATCTAGAAGAAGTCAACAAGGCAAGCAGTTTTTAATAACAATATTCCTCCAAAATTGTAGTTCAAATCTATCCACAATGTGAGATTTCAGTCTTTGGCAAGTAGGAGTAGATGTAACATACAGTATATTGGTCAGGAAACCGGCTATTGATAAATGAACCAATGGTTTGATTCAAAATAAAGTTTTAAAATACAATTGTAAAAAAAAACCAGAGGGAAGCATGTAACTTTAATTTTCTTATTTCATCCATGCAAA
The DNA here is from genome assembly GCA_032468035.1 of Aparallactus werneri. NCBI lineage: Eukaryota > Metazoa > Chordata > Lepidosauria > Squamata > Lamprophiidae > Aparallactus > Aparallactus werneri. Next base: position 97,488 of record JANHFQ010002137.1, read on the forward strand.
AGCTATGAGCTTTTAATCATAAACAGATTAAATGAAATGAGATGAATGAAATGGTCAAGCCCATTTGTTTATTTCATTTTGCAGTCTTCAATTCATCCCATTGCCACACTAGTTTGCAATTTTAAAGGCTATATAAATTCAGAAATATTTTTATTTATTTAATCACATTTGTATATCCAACCATCTTACATGAAAGTACCTCTGAACAGTATACAACACTTAATTTAAAACAATTTTATGTTTCTATTAATGCTCTTAATAGATTATTTACAGTACTTCTAAGCTGTTATTTGCAAGCAAACTTCTGTTGCATTCTGTATTTTGTTAACACTTTTACATTAAAATATGTGTTGCTCAATATAAACAAATATTGTTTCTTCTTTCTGTAGTGAAAACTAGATGACATTCACATTCAAACGTAAATAGAAGAAAGCAATGCTCAAAATTCAGTTCATGTGAATATATTCCTGATTAAATGAATGTAGGCTTTGTCTAGATCTTATGAAGGATGCGTAGCACTATGTATTGATGGAATTCATGGGCTGCCCTAATTTGTCACAATTCTGGGTAGCTCACCAAATACAAGAAAAAGAATTATAGTTTAAAAGCAAGGTACTGTACTGCTACAAAAAGGAAACTAAAAAAAGAAGCTGACAGCCATTCAAAACATCATACTTGCCCCCTCTATCCCAGAGCCTGGGGACCCAGCCAGGTTTTAAGGGCTCATTTAAATAGGGCCACAGTGGGAGTCATAAAATGGTGTTTCAGAAGGTAGGTGTCATGGCAGAAAAGGCTCCTGTAAGATGGCACTGCTTAATTGCTGGACTCTGGAGCTTGCCAACTTTGTCAGAACATGTGAGGTAGGCAAAATTAAAGGTTCCTCAAACAAACAAACAAACAAAACAGTGTATACGGTGTATTTGAGGGACCATCTGGCTCCTGCTTCCCATCGCCCAGTTCGCTCTCACAGGGAGGGCCTCCTCAGGGAACCGACGGCCACAGAATGCCATCGGGCTGGGCCCAGAGCAAGGGCCTTCTCTGTGGGGGCACCTGTTTGGTGGAACCAGTTGCCACCGGCCCTTCGTGTGATTACCGACCTCCGTTCCTTCCGCAAGGAGCTGAAGACACACTTATTTCAACTGGCCGGCCTGGATTAGCGGGGCGGTGGGTGGGGTTTTTTAATTCTTATAGTTTTAATAGGGCTTAATTTAATATATTTTTAACTCTATATTGTGTATTTTTTATTCTACCCTGTAAGCTGCCCCGAGTCCCAGGAGAGGGGTGGGGTATAAATTTAATAAATCAATCAATCAATCAATCAATCTTCTGTTTGGACTATTACAACATGTTCTACATGAGGCTACTCTTGGAAAGTGTCCAGAAGCTTCAGCTGCTATTTAATGTGGTTATGTGAACAATTTTAGGTGCCCAAAGAAGGATTGCATGTAACACCTTTGCTCTGAACTGCACTGGGTGCTAGTTTGGTTCCAGGTCCAATTCAAGGTGTTGGTGGTGTCCTATAAAGCTCTACGGAACTATCTTCATCACATTACATTGGCTCATCCCAACTGGTCAGGCAGGGAAGACATGTTGCAAACTCTGGCAGTTAAAGAACTCCAACGGCGGACTCTAGAAAAAGAGCCTTCTCTGCCGTTGCCCCTGCCCTGTGGAATATTCACACACACACACCCAGAGGTGAGGCCCCCACTCTCCTAGCTTCTGAAAATTAAAATAATTTCTGCAATTTCCTCTAAGGAGCCCAGAAGAGTATGCAGTTGTAGGCTGGCTGGTGCCCTGAGAGCCCTCCCTTCACCTTTTAACTAATTTTAACAATGTTTAATCATCCTTGCCTCCTTTTACATTTCTGAATTTTAAGTTTTTATGTACTGTTTTTATATTTTAAGATAATTTTATATTTTACAGTGCACCGCCCAGAGTTCCTCTCTGATGGAGATGGGCAGTTAAAAAATGTGAAAAATAATCAATCTATATATATAAAACAGAGCCCTAAGTTAGTTAGTTAGTATGTCCGGGAAAGGCTCCTCCAGGGCTGAACCAATCTGCTCCAAACTTCACACCCAGGTAGATTGGCCTCCTGAGACAAACCCCGGGTGGGTCAGAAATTTTTTAATGTTCTCTGTGACCCCTAATTTTTTGCCTGAACAACCCCTCTACCTGTGATCAAG
>JANHFQ010002144.1:157597-167651 GCA_032468035.1 Aparallactus werneri
AGATTTTGAAGTGGTTTCCCATGTGATTACTTATCAAATCTAGATTGATTAGCTTTATATGGCATTACAATGTGCTGTGGCATTTCTTTAATTCTTAGTTGTAGATTGATAATTTTTATTGCTATTTACATTTTTAAATTGATTTGGAAGCCACCATAACAAATAGTTTTTAAAAATCCAGCATATCAAATTAAATAACCACAAATACCTTTCCCCCCAAAAAGATTACTTAAATAAACACATCTTTTAGTTCCTGGAAAAAGTGAGCTGCCAGTTTTACTTGTGGTTTCTAAAATTTCACAATGATTACACAATCCTTCATCTAGACTACTACTGTCTGTACTTGCCAAAAGATGGCATTAGCAAAACAGTCTATAAAATTAATATTAATAATAAGCATAGATGGTCCTTGAGATAAAAAATAAAGAGAAGCCTTGAAGACTAAAACAGCACTGAGGACATGGCCTGGAAGAAATAGCTAACTAGTTTAACTAGCACAGAACACCCTGAATTTTGTTCTATACCAGCCCTTCCACCTGAATTACACTTCAGAGCAATTCCACAAGGGGAAATACAAATCTAGGAACCTACTGTTACATGAATCACAATAGAAAAGTCCAAAATGAATGAATCTAACATGAAAAATAGACTTGACTCCAACCAGATTTTTTCAAACTTTGCATTAGAACAAGCGGCATTCACAGAATTTAATCTTACAAGAAGACAACTGAGGTAGCAAACGTTGTCTGAACCACAACAGTTCAAAACAAAATATCGGCCTTCTTTAACATAATATACTTAGTTCAAATCAAGGACTGATGTTTTTCATCAGAATTATCAGTGGGAATTCATCATGGATTTGGTCCATGTACATTCATGGAAACACGATAATAGAAATATTCTTTTAAGTAAAAGATCCATATTTCAAAAAATAGGTTGGTAGATACTTCAGTTGCTATTTGACTACTCTCCCAACATACAGTGGAACCTTGGGTCATGAACACTTCTGTTTGTGAACAAATTGGGTGACGACCAAAAATTTCACAATTTTTTACTTCTGGTCACGAACAGATCCTCGGGTGGCGAACAAAAAAGCCACGGCAATTTCCCCTTCTGCTCAGGTGCAGAATTATATTTTTCACACTATAAGACACATTCCTCCCCCCCCCCAAAAGTAGGTGGAAATGCCTGTTCGTCTTATAGAGCGAATGTGCCAAAAACCCGCTTACCCACAGGCCCCCACCCATCAGTCATTTTAGGCCTCCGCGTGCCCCGTTTTTGGCCTCCGCATGCCTCATTTTCGGCCTCTGTGTTCCCCATTTTCAGCCACCGCGCATCCCCAGGGATCGCTGCTTATTGCCGATTACTGAAGCCGCCACAGCTGGCGGTGATGGGCAGCGGCAGTCCCGTAACCTGGAACAGCTGATCGGTGGTATTCCAGGAAGCTAATCCAACCACCAATCAGCGGCTCGTGCCAAATCAGGCTGCGATAAAGTGCTGAAGCTGACCAGGCTGTTTGCTGTTTCCTGAAAGAACCCTAGCCAGATGAATACTGGATGGATGCTGGGAGGCAGATTTTGTTTTCTTGTTTTTCTCCCCAAAAACTAGGTGCATCTTATGGTCTGGAGTGTCTTACAGTATAGTGCAAAAAATACGGTACCTTATATTTGGTCAATTTGATCTCTCAAAATAAAGTTCAGAATCAACTGGGGGTCCAATTTTGATATAGATGTTAAAATGCAGAAGTAATGGCATGAAGATGGCAAGCATGCAGTCACCAGAAGCTGAGTCTGACTCAAGAACACCTAATTAGGGAATGTCTTGGGATAGGAGAAAAGAAAGTGTTCATATACACCAACCATGTACTATCCCATTTTCATTTTGCTTCATATGCAATTTGGAACAACTAAGATATTCTGAGGTTTGGTAAATGGTTTGGCAGAATATACCTGAATATAATAAAGTCAATTGTAAAGGAGGGTTGTATAGGAGTGTGCCTTTGAGTCAGTCTTGATTCTGGTGGCTAAATGAACAAATACATGCAGGGTTTTTTAACAAGATTTTTGGAAGTGGTTTGCCATTGTTTTCTTCCTAGGGCTCAGACAGTGTGATTGGGCCAAAGTCACCCAGCTAGCTTCATGCCCAAGATTAAATTAGAACTCATGAATTCCCAATGACTAGTTTGTGCCTTAACCACTACACTAAATTTGAGCTCTGGAAGTGGAGTAGTAGATCCATAACTTCAAACATTTAAAAAACAGCCCCAGAAGCTTTTAACCTCACGTTCTTAAAAATAGCTCCACATAATTTTCCTAGGTTAATTAACAACCAAACCTGTTTGTGCTTTCCTTTACACTCATAAAAGTTTCCTGTTTGAGGAAAAACTTAAGCGTGGCAAGCTGTACCCAAGAATGGATTGCTGGAAAATTAAATAATAAATTGGAAAATTAGCTTGTGAACAGTGTTTTTAAATGAATCACATGAATGGCATAATACTATGGAAAGTCTCTGTTTCCTGATAACAACAGAATGGCAAATCACTTTCCATATGTGCTTTACAATATATTCCAGTTTCCAGACATCTTGGAAATCTCACACAAACTGCTCTTTCTATGGAAAAACCATGAAGTATTTCCATGAAGACCATTCAAGTTATACTTGAATTGTATTTCTAATTACAAATTCTCCAAAGTATTAACCAGAGACTGCATTATTCCCATCATAATAGCTACTCTTTCCATTATTTGTGGTGAATTGTTGTGGTAATGTATGTTTTGCCTTTTACAGATTGATATTTCCAATTAGCACCCTGAATTGCAACTAGCAGCCAATGCAATTTCTGAAGACGAACAATCATTGCTGGAGATATTAGAATATATTCCTCATTTCCTGGGTCAATACTTTGTAATTTGCAAACGGCCTTCGGTAGCCCTATGCAGAGCCCAATGCAGTAATCCAAACAGAAGATGGCTAGGGCATGAGTGACTATCAGTAGTGCCTCTCAATCCCCATAGTCCTAATTGATGCAAATAATATATTGAAAAAAGCAAATGTCTACTTCATGTTCACATGGGTAACAGTTATAAACAGTTTTTTAAACAGTAAACACGACTCTGGCATATAATTTCTAGATAAAATGATCGCGTAGACTTCATTGGTTTACTTAACACAACAGCTGCATTTGAATGTAATGTAAATCTATTGTTTAAATGCAGGGATGGGCAGCCTGGGGTCCTTCAGATCTTGTTTAATTTCTTGGCAATTTGAGGATAGGGAATGATTGGCACAGAAGTTCAACAATAACTAGAGAACAAATTGCACCTTTCTGGCTTGAGAATGAGAATCAGCCTGGCTTGGACTATCTCTCCTCTGCTTTCATTTATAAAGATAAATCACTCTACCATTTTAATCAGATTAGCTGAAACAAACTAGTTTAATAAACTATTGTGTACAAATAACTTGCTTCAAATCATTACACTTTGCTTGAATACAAAAATCTGTCCTATTTCTTAAATCATGTGAAGGGTGAGTAATATATGAAAGGCTGGGGATTCCAACTTGGCTTCCTGGTCTTCTAGAAGGCCAAAGGAGATCATACTGTGATGCTTTGATATCACTCTTTAGCCCATATTTTTCTAGGATGGAATGGGAATGGGAGGCTTTCATGAGAAAATCATTTCCTTCCTCAAACTCACTTCTCCTAACAAAAAATATAAACAATAACAAAAAGCTAGAAGCTGTACTAAAGAAACACATAAATTGAATTGCTAAATTTCTGTGACACAATGCAATCAGGTATTACAGCAGTGGTTCTCAACCTTTTTAATGCCGGGACCCCTTAATACAATTCCTCATGTTGTGGTGACCACGAAGTAGGGGCGGGTTTCAACCGGGCTGCCACCCGGTTCGCTGTACACGCGCTTAGCATGCACGTGCATGCCAAATGCATGTCACGCACCAAACGCGCATTTGTCATGCATGTGCACACAACGCTCTCATTTCTCTCTCCTCTCTCACCTCTCTATCTCTCTCTCTTCCCTCACTTCTCTCTCCTCTCACTTCTTTCTCACTTCTCTCACTTCTCACTTCTTTCTCCTCTCTCACTTCTCTCTCTGACTCCTCTCTCTCACTTCTCTCTCTCTCTTCTCTCTCCTCTCTCTCACTTCTCTCTCTCTCTTCGCTCACTTCTCTCTCTCTTACTTCTCTCTCACACTTCTCTTCTCACACTTGAGCGCAAATGGGGGGAGCCTCGCTTGCACCACAAGAGTGAAGTGGGACACGAGGGCCAGTGGTGCCTTCCTCCCCACTGGCGCGCAAAGGCGGCGGCGGCAGGGTGCAGTGCCACGCTCCCCTTGGGTGCTACAGGTCTCTGCGCGCTCACCTTGCTGGCGTGGTGGGCGTGGCCATTGTGCTCCGTCGTTCCTCCCAGTGAGGCTGCTTTCCTCCTCCTCCGCGCCCGCGCAGCCACCTGGAGAGACCCAGGAAATAGAAAAGGCAGCCCACTGAGGATGGAGGGCTTCCTCTTCAGCTCCTTCATTTTCCACCACCTCAGCACCAACTCAGATTCAGTTGGTAAAGTGGTCCCGCATTGCACTTGGAGAGGTTTCCTGTGTCTCAAATTGGGGTCCTGCTGCCTGCATCCCGGATTGAACCTGCCTCGCCCCGCGTTATTTTTTTTGGGAGAGGCAGTGCGATCCGGATGCCAAAAGGAGACCCGATGCCTTTTGTTTCAGTTTCATTTCACCCATAGCCGGATACCCTGCCAGCATTTCCCCAAAGTGTTGTCCTCTAAGTATGTTGGACTGGAATGAGGGGGAAATGGTGGACTCAACTGGCTTTTCCTCCAGGTCCTTCAAATATATAAATTTATGGTATTTTCTTCGGGTCTTTAGCGACCCCTGTAAAAGGGTCATTCAACCCCCAAAGGGGTCCTGACCCCCAGGTTGAGAACCACTGACCTAGGGGCTTCTGCAGGAAGTTTGTTTCTTCCTGCTTTCTGTTTCCTAAAAACAAACTTCCTACAGAAGCCCCTAGGTGGAAAAACAGCTCAGCTGTGCTGCTGCAAATAGAGAGAATAAAGGTAGCTATAGACTGCAGGTGGGAGGGAAGGCCCAGCAAAAAAAATTCAAAATGGCTGACCAAAACTAAAACAGCTGATTTTGGGGCCTAAATTGCACAGCATGTTTGGCACACGCTGCACAGGCATCAACTTGGGTCTCAAAAATCAGCTGACTCGAGTATAAGCCAAGGGTGACTTTTTCAGCACATTTTGGGTGCTGAAAAATTCGACTTATACTTGAGTATATATGGTACATACAATTTGTTTCTTAACAGATATTCTTGAATATTTATTTGAATACTTTATTTGGCCAAGTGTGATTAGATACTCAAGGAATTTGTCTCTGTATATCCCGAAGGGAGGAGTTGAAACAGTTTATGTTCATGATGTGAGGGTCTTCAGCTGACTTCTCAGCTTTCCTTCTGACCCACACAATATACAGATCTTCTATGGAAAGCAGGCTAGTTGCAATTGTTTTTTCTGTACTTAACATAAGAGTATAAATTACATTTATATCTGAGACTAATAATTTTTTGGGACTACAAGACTATACTTTCATTATTTGATTCATTTTGTGAGTCATTAAGTTATGCTAATATTTATTTTCTTTATAGCAAATAGGTCTTGCTTCTTTGTGCGTTGGGAATATAGTGACACGAACTTATGGTTGTGACACTTGGTGAATTCTAGATTTAAGAGTGATTGTTGAAGTACATTTTATGATATTATTTTAAATCTGTAAATTCTATCTCTCTACATTTGTGCAAGAAAATTTGAGTTTGGATTGTTTAATTTATCTGTATCAGGCAGAATGAAGGTATTATTTTCCTTAAGTAATGACTACAAAGCAGTACAAAGGTTTTGTCCTAATAGCTAAAAAAATGAGAGGCAATTATACAATTGCATTTTGCCTATGCAACATACTTCTAATAGAACAAGATGTTGGAAGCTGAGCAATATGGTTTAAGATGGAAAGAAATAGTCTCTCCACACTTTATTTTGGGCCAGGGATATCCATATGGGACCTGTACATGTTTAAAAAAAATCCCAACTGTGCAACCAAAGTTTCATCCACATAATATTTTTGCTTATAAGGCTAAGACTTTTATGAGTGATCATTATCACTCTCTTGACAATTTTGACATTTCCCTGTGCATGATGGAGCCCATAAACAGGTGAAATATCAAAGGTTATATTCCAACTCTTAATTTCCCATGAAGAAGCTGTACACTGGAAATTGTTGAGAAGGAGCTCATAAGGCGGCATTTGCAGTCACTAATTTCAGCATTTGTAGCAGAATCCCTTAAAGCATTCTCATTTTTAAAAAAATTAAATTATTTTGTCCAGCTGTAGATATTCTACTTTAAAATCTTTCAAAAGTTTGGACATTTGGGACAAGTACATTTTATGAAATATTATGACATGCTTGAAGCTAAAATAGTTGATGACACTTATTCAGAATATTCAAAACAGTTCTTAATTGAGAATATTAATTTAATTCAATATAAATCTGATAGGAATATAAATGAACTTTTATATTTTACTCTAAATAATACCCTTCTAATCTCTTTGACTCCTTGACTGTTCAGAAAAAGAACTATCAAGTACTGTTTAACTCTATCCCAAAAATGTCAGATTGTGACAACTACCAATGTTTAATATGCCCTCTTATCTTGATTAAGTTCCATATTTGTCTGATTGCTTCATCTAAATTAAAATTAATGGCAAACACCAAGACTCTGCAGTTTCTTTATCCTCAAACATTAGAGTCCTACTAAATTATCTCACTCTAGTGGTTTCATATGGATGCTAAAATAGCACAGTATTCCTTAATTCAACCCACAAGATCTTTTTTTTGGCAGAAAATGATGCTGTGTGTGTCTTCCAGCTAAGAATTCTTGTAGAACCTCAACTGTGTGGAAGGGATGCTTCCCTATAACTTTTGTACATAAGGATTTCATTTGTTAATTTATTTTTTAGTAGACAGAGGATATTAGCAGTACAAAGGGGGTTCTTATTTAAACCAATTGGGTACTTTAGCATTTGTATGGAATATTCGGGGGCAGGGGAAGCCTTAATAGATTTTTAATGTTCAACAGAAGTGCTAGAAAACTTATAGACATCAATAGTATCAGCTAAACACACTTCCATATTACCACTGAGATTAATATTACTCCGATGAATATTATTTAAATGTGATTTTTAGTCCTGTGCATTTTCTGGCCACTTTCAGTTAAGCTTTTTGCGTGTGTTGCTGGTCAGACCATCATCTTGTTCTTTTCTATGAATAGAACCTAATTTTATTAAAATTAAATTTAAAATTCAATGAAGTGAAATGATTATTGAAAATTCCCAATTTCAAATACTCATGTTACCCTTTAACCATGATTAATGTGGAAAAGGTATGCAAGATTCTTTACAATTATAACTAATCCTACAATCACTGATTTAGCAACCATTTGAAGTTTCAACATTCTGAAAAAAGTGACTTACAACCAGTCTTCACACTTATGGCAATTTCAGTATTCCCCACAGTCACATTCAGGCACTTGTCAACTATCATGTATTTATTATGGTTATAACATCCCAGGGTCATGTGATTGTCATTTATTTATTTATTTTATTTATTTAGAAAATTTATATTGCCATTTACTAGTTCATGGTGATTCAAGGCAGCTTACAAGGACATAAAAGTACACTATGAAAGAAATAAAAATAATAAATAAAAATAATAACATAATAAGCTTCCACCCACCCCTATCACAACTACAACACACATTCATACAAGCCATTTAATGGGCTTCATCCTGCTCTGGGTTTCCTGGGAAGAGCCACATGTTCAAGGCCTTCTGAAAGAGTGTTAGAGTGGAGGCTATGTGAGGCTATGTGATCATTAAGCTAATTTCTGCAGAAATGGTGTTCCAGAGACAGAGTACCCCTATGGGGAAGGTCCTAAGAAGATGTATCTCCTTAGGGAATGTAACCATTTGCCAGTTTCCCACTGGCTTCTAAGAAATAAAGTCAATGGGGAAATCCAGGTTAGCTTAATGATCACATGATTTACTTAACAACTGCAGTGATTCTCTTACAACCATGGCAAAAAATAAAAAAAAAAACTCCAGCAAAACTCACTTAACAATCACCTTGTCTAGCAATGCAATTCTGGTCATAAATTGAGGACTACCTGGTAAGAAATATATACTTGGAACAAACAAACAAAAATTGCACCCAGTTTCTACAAAGTTTTTTCCCCTCATACTTCTATGAATTCTATTTGGGACAAATTAATGTCTAAATTGTGCCTCAGCCATTATCACTATGAAGACGACCTCTTGCTGAAGCTGAAGTCATTAAAATCAGCAGCAAGTAATTGCCTTTCTTTCTTCCTTCAACCCTGCACTGCAAGATTTTTTAATAAATAGCTCTGCTTAAGTTTTTAAAAATCTAGTATTATATAACTCACCAGCAGGAATGTGAAGGAGGGCAAACTGCCAAGCTGTTCTAGGCATTTCAAAATCAATACCCTTCATAGTAGAGGTTTATCTCCCTTGGGGTGGGGGGAGTGGGGAACACAACCCTTTCCTTTAAGAACAAAGTGCCAAAGCAGTGACTTTTTCATTCGATGATGACTCACTTAATGGCAAATTTTATAATAACAGTGTTTTAAAGCAGATACCAGAAGAAACCTCGCATTGAATGGAGACATGTAGCATCACAACTAAATCAAGCTGCCAAAGCAACACACCAGATTGCTACTTTTGTTGTTTTTTTTTCATCTTGAACACTTCTTGAAATGGTTGTCATACTTGGCTTCTTGTGCAGTGTCTCATAAATGTGTTCGATTGGGAGTGGGCAGATATAACTCTGCTTCAGAATGAAGACAATGAGCAAAAAGAAGGCAACACTCTGTTGTAGCTGTTCAATGAATATCAATAAAATACTTTTTTTCTTTTGAATTTTGCAAATTGTGAAAACATATTCCTTGGAACAAAAAGAGTGCTTAATGGTTAGAGTTAAGCTGTTTTTCTAAAGAAATTGTCCCTGTTCATGCTTCTCTGATGCAGATTGCTGTTCATCTTTGCAGATTTTAGAGTCTAAAATGAAATGCTTAACAGTAATAAGACTGTGTGTGTTGCATTATTTTTAAATCTATAGTTTGAGACATAAATGAAGTAGACAGATTTGGGTGAAAACATCCAAAATGATCCACCTGTAATTTAAAGCAAAGATGAGATAATTTTTAACCAGCTTCTGTCCTAGTTCTTATTTGTTTTACTCCATCTCTATTACTTTACATATACTCTGGTTTTATTAAAATGTGTAGAGCAAACCACGTTTTATGACAGGAGATCAGATGAAACCTATTGAGTCAAACTATTAGTCCTGTTAATTTATATAAAATCTAAACAATAGATTTAAACAATATTTAATTATATTTTATAATGTCATAAAGATTATGTATTGAAATGTATCAATGGGCACAATACATTGTACTTGGTACTTTGATAAAATTTCCCACAAAAGTAATACACAACTGCAAATATGAATTCCTGTTTGAAACTGATCAATGCCTAATGGTAAAGCAAAGAATATGGTTTAAGTAACATTCTAAGCTAAAAAGATTATGCAAGATGAATTTGCTAGTTTTATCCTAACAATGTACATGTAGCATACATTTTTTTAAAAAGTTGCTATTGAGTCAGTGTTTGTCCTGGTTTATAATTTCTGTGTTATTTTCAGACTGAGAATCCCGAACAAGGGCTTCATACCATGGCATTTTCAGGAGAACAAAAATATGTATATGCAGGGGTGGGTTTTTATTGGTTCGGTCCAGTTCGGTGAACCGTTTGTCCTGATAGGCTACCAGTTTGGGCCGGTAGTTCAGGTGATGAGTTGGGCCCACCCACCCATCCCTGCGCTATTGTATACCTTTTAAGGCATTTTTAAAGCCCAGCTGATCGGTGCAGCAGCGCGAATGCCACCCATCATCTGTTC
>JANHFQ010002144.1:231377-243266 GCA_032468035.1 Aparallactus werneri
CAAGCTTGCTATGGTCCTCCTCCTTAAACATTCCATCATGGGCTAAATGTCACCCCCCTTCTATAGTAGTACCATGCTGTACCTAAGGACTAGAATTAGGAAATGAAAGTGCGGAAGATAGGAATTAGCAATAGACATGTGAAAACATTCCCCCCTCAGTCTCCAGCAGAATGGCAGAACACTTGCAGGGGTCTGACAAACAGACTCTACATGGAGCTGCCCTTGAGGAGCATTCGGAGGCTGTAGCTTGTCCAGAATGCAGCCACGCGAGCGATAATGGGTGTACCAAGATACACCCATGTAACACCTCTCCTGCGCGAGCTGCACTGGCTTCCTGTTGGCTTCCGGGTGAAATTCAGGTGCTGATTATGACCTATAAAGCCCTATATGACTTAGGACTGGGTTATTTTTGGGACCGCTTCCTACGACCATTAATGTCCCAGCGCTCAGTTAGATCCCACAGGGTCGGCCTCCTGCAGGTTCCATCAGCTAAACAATGTCGGCTGGTGGGATCACGCAGGAGAGCCTTCTGTGTGGCAGCACCAGTGGTGGGATTCAGCCTATTCCGACAGGTTTCGTAGAACCGGTAGCAATAATTTGAGAACCAGAAAATACCACCTCTGATTGGCCAATGCCGGCAAATACCACCTCTGACTGGCTGAACACATAGCCACGCCCACCAAGCCACACCCACAGAACAGGTAGGGGAAATATTTGAATCCCACCACTGGGCAGCACCGAACCTTTGGAACCATCTACCCCCGGGGATTTGGATTATCCCGGACCTATTGACCTTCCGCCGCGCTATAAAAACATGGTTGTGCCAGCAAGCTTGGGGCTAATAAATCAATTAGGGGGAGGGCTCATACTATTTTACATCTGCATATTTTTATCTTTTATGTCTAGTTATTATTACTATTATGTGTTTTTTATTGTATGTTGATGTATTGTTGTAAGCTGCCCGGAGTCCCTTTGGGAGTAGGACGGCATAGAAATTTTATTAATAAATAAATAAATAAATAAATAAATAGTAAAATTCATAATTGCTAATAGATTCATAATTCATTCTTTTTGAAGGACCCCCCATTCCCAGACAATGCCATTGATGCTTATAGGTTTTTTTAAAGTATATATAGAAACACTTAAAATGGTCAGTGGAGAGGCGTACCTGGCCACATGCTCGGCAATTGTATTCTCCATGGATCAAGAATGTAAGCAGCAACAAGCAAATAAATAAATCTATAAGTTTAAGCCTTTCTCATAATTCAATGAATAAGCCACAAATGGGTGGGTTTATTCATAAACCTAATTTTTAAACCATTCTTATAAAACAATGGTTGGATTCATGTTAACCTCAAACCTTTATTGTATTATATTAAAGATAAGTGATATGTAAACCCTTCACCATGTTAGTTTAGGGATTTGGGGTGAATTTTTCATTTTCAAACAGAATGTTGGTTTCAAGCCATTTGCAGACAGTTACCAAATAGTTATTAACCACAGTCCTTGTTAACAATAAACCTCAGAAATACATGTTAGATATAGATATACATGTTCTAAATGTATATCTATATCTAAGATGTAGATGTTAGATATACATGTTCTAAACACATATATTTTAACTAATCCAACAGTCACCTCTCAATGCTGTCTATTCTTCAAATAAGAGAATGCTGCAGAGTAAGCATTTCCTCCATTTTCTCCCTTATAAGCTTCTCTCCCCCCCTTTAATATATGACAGGTTTATCTTCTTCTTCTTCTTTGTTCTGGAAATGCAACTAACAAGGCCTTCATTGTTTCAGACAGGTGTGAAACTGAAACTGATTCACAGCCAACAAGTTGGTATCAGAGCCAGCTTTTAAGTTAAAAACATGCACCAGCTATCTAGAAATACCAGTGCAGCCAGTCACAGATCCAACAATTTAAGGTTTAACACACACATATACACATCGCCACCATCGGATGATGAGGTGCCAGGCAACCACTGACATCTTCAGGAGATAGGTGCAGACTATAAAGATTACACCCTGCCTGTTTGGGTTAATGGTAGCACTTTCCCTCATTGTGAAGATGAGAGACGAGGTGAAAAACTAGTTCAGACACATTTCTGTTGGTCCTATCTTGTCTCATTCAATCTTTTATGATTCTCTTTCATATACAAGTACGGCAGAAAGAGTTTAAGGTCTGTTAAAGTAACAACCATTCAGGCCTATATTCAAATTTTGGGCTTAGGCCCAACAAGATCTAATTAAACAAACAAATGATTCCCCTCCCCTTTATTAAGCTAAAGAGTCAGTTTGATGCTGACTAGAAACTGGGAGACTTTAAGTTCTAATCCCCTTAGGTATGAAGTCAACTGGTGACTTTGGGTGACTTACTCTAGGAAGGAGGCAATGGCAAAGCTGCTTCAAAAATATTGCCATGAAAACTGCAGGGCAGTTGCCAGGAGTCAACACTAACTCAAAAGCACATACACATTAAAAACTATACAGTAACAACACATATAATAGCAACAAAACTTCGATCACTTCAAAAGGGCAATTCTACATTCTAAACATTGTCTAGCTCCAGTCTAAGTAATCTGCTAGGTAATTGGTCACCCTCTAGTTCATGGGTGTCAAACTGAATCACATCAAGTGATATATCATGACTACTTTTGCCTTTGCAGAGCTGAGGTGGGTATGGCCTATATGTGATGCATCCAGCCCGTGGGCTGCCAGTTTGACACTCCTGCTCTAGATCAACGAGATAGATAAAGATAAACGTTACCATCTTGAAAAACAACTCCTGGGGAAATAAGAGACTGGCCTTCCATATGCTGCCCTTCCCTTTGCTGAAGTATGAATGAAACCAATGAAGAAGAATATTGTAGCTCAGGGTTGAAAAGAGGGGTCCTTAGTGTTCTCCGAGCTTGGCTGTTTTCTTGCAGATGTTTCATTACATGTTTCATTGCTTGGTTGTTTTCTTGCAGATGTTTCATTGCAGACATTTCATTACCCAAGCTAGGTAACATTATCAGCACTGATAATGTTACCTAGTTTGGGTGATGAAACATTTGTAAGAAAACAACCAAGTTCAGGGAGCACCAAGGATCCCTAGTATGAATGAAAGTTCCAAATGTGTTTCCTTGTCAAACCATCCAGGAATGTTATGACTTGAAACTAATCCATCCACCACATCAGACATTAACTTATTTGAATTAAATATGAAGACAGGGAGCACAAAATGGGGGTGGAGTCTGCTGGTAGCTGATAGTAGAGACAGGAAAAACATATTATTCTGCATCATGTGAAGGGTCACAGGACACAGCCCAGACTAACCCCAATGGAGTAATGTATGTGGCTCCAATAAATTGAAAACAAAGAAGCCCAAGCTATCTGGTTTGGTACAACAACCAAACAAGACAGGTATATCCAGTGGATTGTCAAAACTGCAGAAAGAATAATTGAAACCATCTCGCCTTCCATAGACAATCTGTATGTTGCACAGGACAGAAGGAGGATTGAGAAGATATCTGCAGAACCCTCACATCCTGAAGAGTCTGCAGATATCCTTTGCCAGTGTTCCAAGTAAAACCCCCAGACAATTCAAAACTCCAAGACAAAATCCATCAAAGTAAGAATTTATTAGAGAAGTCATGTTGGCACATCTGGGGAAAACCCGAATCTGAATTTCCGCAATTCCCCCCTCCACACTAAAACTCACAACCTGCCCCATTTAGTGACTCCCAGGCCACATTAGTCAATCAACCGTCTGTCTCAGCTGCCACCAAGCTCCAGTCACCCCCCTCCAGATGTCAGCAACTTGTCCTTGATCTCTGGTGAAAGAATGTTGTGGCTATACTCTCTTCACTACACTCCCATTCCCACAGCCTGCCCATGCCCTGCTGTGGCAGCCCAGAATCTGAATCAAGATGGCTCTGGGGCTGATAGGCTGCCTCCCCTCAAACGTCCTGAATGAGACAAGTGATAGGAGGTTAGGAGTCAGAACTAATTAACCACCTCTTCCCCCCACCCCCAGGACAGCCCTTTGGCTTATCGGGAAATTTCTCATGAAACTGTTTCACCAATTTATCTGCCTTTACATCCCAACTCTTCATCCAGGTGGCATCAGACAAAGGGTACCTCTTCCAATGGATTAGATATTGTAATCAAACCCTATGTAATATAGAGTCCAATATTTTCTTTACTTCATAATGTGTCTCACCTTGTACTACTATTGGCTTGGGAGTGGGTTGATATCTTATTCTTAATTGCAAGCTTAATTGTGAGCTAACAGCTGGTTTTAATAAACCACTATGAAATACTGAATGCACTTTCCCTAACAAGTGAGGGAGACTTAGTTGCAGTTACCAGATAATCACTTTCACAATGGGAAACGGTCCTAGGAAATTTGGACCCAGTTTCTTTGTAGGCAACTTTAATCTAAGATATTTAGTGGATAAGTAGATTTGATCTCCCACCCCACAGGGGTGTTTGGTGCTTGTCTGCCTGATGTTTGTATTTGTCAGTGGCTTGGGTGAGGGCACGCTTGGTATTGTCCCACCTCTGTTTTAACGAGTCCATCTACTTGGTTAAGGACATTGAGGTTGGAGGGTCTCTAGGTAACTCAGGCATAGGCAGAAAGTCCATCCCACCGGTGTTGTGTCTCACACCAGGAATCCATGCTTTGCAGCCAGTTCTTAAAGCAAAACTGTTCTTTATTCACCAACAGACAGATGCAAAGTTCTTTTTACTTTACTGCTTCGGCAAGCTTCCAAACTATTCTGGGCAAACTGCCAATTACAAAGATAAGAATTACTCATGCATACCTAAGAGTTCATAACCAAGAAAATACACGAGACTGGATACTTCAAACCATGCTACTTGATACTCCAAACCACAACACCTGATACTCCAAACCAATGAGTTGTTCTCTGCAAAGGTCCTTTTCCAATCACACCCTTTTAAGTCCTATGGGGTGTGGCCAATCACCAGTCAGCTGTGGCCCGACCTCTTCTCTTCTCTTTGTTGCCTGCTAATTAGCCTGCAAACTTACGCACTAATCAAGGCCTCTTCTACACTGCTATAAGAAGCCGAGGGCACCTTATAGCTAGTGGACAGCACATCCACTGGCACAGCTTCATCTGCTGGTTGCTCCAAATCTGGCTCCAGGTCCCCCTCCAAGTTGGACTCATCTACCAGATCCATAGCATGCTGGTGAGCCACAACAACCAGTGACTTGGAAAGGAGTTAGCTCACTGCTACTGTGGACTGCGTTGTGGCTATTTCTGTGAAAGGTAGATTGGCCCTTGCTGGTAGTCTACATAACATCTCAGGTACTGTTCCAGCATGGCATTCTTTCATTCCACAGCACCATTCGTGCTCTGTTGAAAAGCAGAGCTCAATCCCTGAGAGGACCCAACAGTGTGTAGGAACTCCTTCCAGAACTTCATGGTAAACTGGACTCTTTGATCGGAAATGATCCAGCGGGGCACTCCATGCAGCCTATAAATCTGCTTGATGAACATTTTCGCTAGTTTCTTAGCTGATGCAATATTTTTTTTCCAATATTTTCCAGAGCAAGCAGTGAGATGTGCTTGCTTAGAGAATAAGTTAATCACTGTGCAAATGATGGTGTTTCCACCGCTCTATGGGAGTTCAACTATAAAATCCACGGCTATTTCTTCCCATGGTTGGCTGGGGTTAGCTACAGGTTGGAGCAGACCAGGTGGTTTCCCTGGTCGCGTTTTCATGGCAGCACATGTGGAACATCTTTTTACATAATCCTCCACATCTGCCTTCATTTTTGGCCACCAAAACTGCCTTCTCACTAAGTGAAGGGTCTTTAGAAATCCAAAGTGATCAGCCAACCAGGAGTTGTGACTGTGTTGCAATACTTTCAATCTCAGGCTGGCAGTTCCTTTCCAAGCTAACCAATCACATAGTGTTAGGATGTTGGGGTTGTCCTTTAGCCATGGGTCAGCGGACAGCGCAGTTTTCATTTCCACGGTAATCGGGTCTCTTGTGCGGTCATCCCAACTCCTGGTTAGGTTTTGGCTGGTGACTTGAGCAGCTTGCTGAGATTGGGGTATGACTGAATGTACTACTTCCTCCCATTAGCTATTGAACTGAGGTTTTATTGACAGAGCATCGGCCAATTTGTTCTTCTCTCCTGGGATGTGCTTCAGCTAAAAGTTGAAGTGTTTAAAGTATTGTGCCCAGTGGATTTGTTTAGGGGATGGCTTTCTTGGGGTCTCCAGTGCCTCTTGGTTTTTGTGGTCAGTCCAATCTTTGAAAGGCACATTGCTGCCCTCCAAGAAACACCTCCAGGAGAGGAGGGCCCATCTGACCACAAAGGCCTTTTTCTCCCATATGGCCCATCCCCTCTCGGTGTCGGTGAGCTTTTTGGATACATAAATGCAGGGTTGTAGTTGGCCCAGGGATTTTCCTGTAGAAGAACTGCGGTGACAGCGACATCGCTGGCATCAGCTTGCACTACAAATGGCCATTCAGGGTCAGGGTGTCGCAGGATTGGCTCTTTGGAAAACAGTCCCTTTAACTCTTTAAAAGCTTGTTGACATTCAAGTGTCCAGTTCAGAGGCTGGTTGGGTTTGGGCTTGGGGTCGGTCCCCCTTGTTTTTAATAGGGCTATCTCAGCAAATGAAGGAATGAACTGCCAGTAAAAGTTTGCAAACCCAGGAAGCTTTGAAGTTGTTTCCGGGTGTGAGGAGGCTGCCAATCCAATATGGCTTTAACTTTACCTGGGTCCATTTCAATTCCTTCATTTGATACTCAGTAGCCCAGGTAGTCTAGGGAGGTCTTGTGGAACTCGCACTCTTACAGCTTGGCATAAAGCTTAGCATCTATGAGTTTTTCAATACTTGTCACACTAGTTTGACATGTTCCTCCATTGTCTCACTGAAGATAAGAATATCGTTCAAATAAACTAGAACTCCCTTGTATAGGTGCTCATGCAGCAGCTCGTTAATGAGTTGAATAGACACCGCAGGTTCCTTGTAGCCCAAAAGGCATGACTTTAAGCTGAAAGCTGTCTAATGGCAATTGAATGCTGTTTTCCATTCATCACCCTCTTTTATCTGCACATGGTAATAGGCTTCTCGAAGGTCTAGCTTTGTAAATATTTCCCCTTTGCCAGATGGTTGAGCATGTCCTTCATGAGGGGTAGGTGTTCTGTATGCGGACAGTGTTTATCCCACGAGCCTCACCCACCATCTTTCTTCTCTTTAAACAATACGGGGGGCTGCGACTCTAAATTTGGCAGGCTGGATGAATCTTCTTGCTAAGTTGGCATCAATGTACTTCCTCAATTCACCCATTTCTTTAGGGGTCATTGAGTACATTTTTGGCTTTGGTAGTTTTGCCCCTGGGATGAATTCTATCGTGCAATCAGTGGGTTGGTGGGAGGGAAGTACATCTTCGCTAAAGACTTATGCTAAGTCCTGGGGACTCTTTGGGTACATTTCCCATTTTAGGCTAATACTATATCCTTAATATTTCATTTTAATTATTCAAGATTGTCAATACTCTAAAAAACCCTTAACTTAAGATTCATAACATACCACTAAAAAGAACTTATAACCACTCTTGTCTTTCATAATTTTCTATTTTAAATATTACTATCCCATTAATATTTTTTTCTTTTAAAATATAACTATTCCATTAATATATACTTTTGTCTATTATCCATTTCAGCCATGACCTTTTTACATATACCATTTCCAATAACCTTATATTTCCATCCAGCTTAGTACTAAAATGTGTCCTTTTTACGTTTTAACCATTTCCAATGCCCTAATATTTCTTTCTTTCGCCTAGCAGGAAAATTCCCACCTTTAACTAATCGGTCTCCCTCTTCTTGTTTTTTAAATCCCTTATCACCCATACCCCCCTTTTGTTGAAGCCCTCTTTCTCCAGTCCCCTGTTGCATTAAAGCTCTTTTGCCACAACGCTTCCACATTTCAAGTCTCAGTTTCAAAGCAATCTTTTTCTTTCCCTTCTTCAGATTCATTCCCGTTCTTGCATGCTGCTTTAATCTGGTTCTTCTGCTTCGAACAATAAATCCTCTCACCAGATGCCATCTTATCTTCCTTGGTCTTCCAGAGAATGCCACTAGCATTTCTGCTTTCTCCTTCGTTTCTGCATCAGCAATTAAGTTTATTTCCCTCACAACAATCCCTTCCAATGACTCTGCAAGTCTCTCAAAAAAAGAAGTTAATCTCCTGCCAAGCCTCTCTCAGTTGTTGCCGTTCCATCGACATTTCACTTTTAACTTTCACTTTTCAGCCAGCAGGAATGGTTATTCAAACGCCATTTTCCTCCCCACCCTTTAGCACAAACTTCAAACAAAATGAAAGTTCCGGAGCTATAGAAAATACTCACTTCCTCCTGGTCTGCTCTGTCTGCTTAATATCAATCAAAGTTCAATATTCTCAGCAGAGACAGCAGCAGCGTCTTGCCCTGCTCAAAGCAGGGGAATCCCACGATCCAGAGAAGACACAGGCTCCACGGGAACCCTCTCCCTTCAAGACCCAAATTAATTGTTTTAGGTCTCTAAGAGGGATTCTACCACCACCTGGTCACTCACCTCCCCCTCTTCTCCCGAAGGGAAGGTTTTCAAGCTGAGAAACAGCTGATTAACGCTTTTTCTTCAGCTTTTACGAGATCGCTGGGACAGATTTTCACAGAGAAAGTCCACAACGCTTAGCATCTGCCGGAAGTCTCTCGGTGAGTGTTAGATCTAATCGTATCATCTCAATGGAATTCAAGAGCTGCTCTTCTCTTTAATAGAAAACATGTCCACTTTGTTTTAGCCTACTCTGTTCATGTTCAAATTCATCCTAAATGACCTGAAGATCAATAAGGTCCCCAGAGAGGACTTTCCAGTGGATATTCAGATACTCAGAAAAATATTCCTAGTTGTGGGGGTATTTATTGGCATGTTCATTTCACATATACCTTTCATATCCATTTGGACAGAAGTTGGCAATAGTAGTGTCTCTCTAGATAAAATGGAAGAAAGAAGAGTCTAGCAATGACAGGTCATGTAGTCTAATATTGTGGCTAAAATATATGCCATGTTCCTCTTAGATAAACTGGACAGTGGAAAGAAGAAAATTGCCTTCTTTAGAGGAACAAGAAGGTTTCAGATAGAGTTAAAGTTTATATAAATTTGAATAAGAAGCAATGCATCACTGATAATCTAATACTGACAACAGATTTACCTTGAAATATCTAATCACAAAATATGCCAATTGGATAAACCATGGTTTGCTGCCTTTACAGATGTTAATGAGCATTTGACACACTAAACAGAGAAACATTATGGAGGAAATTGCCCTCAAAATGGAGCCCAGCCTGTTGGTCCTGATCCAAGCCCTTTCTCCAAGCCCTTGTTTGAGAGGGAGGTTTGGGCTCAATGGAGCCACGAGGAGAAGGATCGAAACTTAAACAAGCAGGAAGGGAAGGGGGCATGTTTGAACCCTTGTTATTCAGTCTAGAAGATCGTGATGACTTAACAGGAATAATGAAGGATCCTGAAGTAAACTTGTCTAAGGTGATTGGAACACCCTAGTGTACACTGATCATACAACATTCTTATGATTCTCATAACTTGTATTGTGTAAGCTGTTGAGACAATTTGGCTTCTATTGGCATAATAATGCAATAATTATTGATAAATCATTATTGATAAATAAATTGATAAAGTTATGGTCTTTGGAAAAAATAGCATAGCTAAAAATGCCTATTTGATGGAGAGTCATTAGATCAAGTAACTTCTTTCCTTACCGAAGGGAGTTTTCTCTGGAACTGGATGTTGCTTTGTTCGTCATTAAACAACTCGTTTAGAGAAAGGGCACAAGTGAATTCACTGTTTAAACTTTTAAAAACTGACATAGCTATCCAGTTTTCTTCCCATTTATTAAAATATAAACTGCCAAACTTACCCTAAGTCTTTAGATCAAACTGAAGTTTGGGGCTTAATATATATATATATAGCCACTAGAACAACACAATCACAGCATCTGAGAATTATTTTTGGGAGGTGGATAAAAAGTCTTCAGCTGCTGTCCTCGGTGCTGAATAGGGAATTTATGCAATTTATCCTTTGTCTCCAATCAGGGCATATAATTATTAGTGTACAATTAAAACTATGGAATCTGACAGGCTCACAAAATTCTCCATGTTAGAAGTGTAAAATTTCAATTAAAGACATTTTGGATTGCACAACTGACAAATTATATTAGGAGATGTGTTGTTCTCTTGTACAACCCTGAAACACATATATTATTGGGATATCAAATGTCTAAGAAAGGGAGAGATCAGTATCTTGGACTGAACATCACACCAATGACCTATTGGGATTCATATATTAAAATAGCATATATCCTGGACAGTCACAATTTAAAAATTACATATGATACAGCCCCTTATTTGAGCAAAAGTTGAGATCAGGATATATAGGTTTGATTGCACTAAATTCTAGGGGTGATAAAAAAATAATTTACATTCCTTATTCTTATTCTTTCTTTTTTATGTTAGAATAGAATTCTTTATTGGCCAAGTGTGATTGGACACACAAGGAATTTGTCTTTGGTGCATATGCTCTCAGTGTACATAAAGAAAAAAATAATAATATACTGCTCAAAAAATGAAGGGAACCCTTCCACAACACAATGTACTATACACTGCTCCCAAAACTAAAGTTATGCACAGCGCATTGTGTTGTGTAGGTGTTCCCTTTATTTTTTTGAGCAGTGTATAATAAGATACATTCAGTAAGAATCATAAAATACAGCACTTAGTGATAGTCATAGAATACTAATAAGCAATCAAATCATACTAGGAAAACAAATAAGCAATATAAATTGTAAAGATACAGCAACATGATTATAGTCATAAGTAGAATGAGACAGGTACTAGGAAGGATGAGAAGAAGAATAGTAATACAGTCTTAATAAATAATTTGACAGTGTTGTGGGAATTAGTTGTTTAGCAGAGGGATGGCATTCAGCAAAAACCTGTCCTTGTGTCTAGTTGTTCTGGTGTGCAGTGCCCTATAGCCACAGTGCCCTTTTAACCACATTTTTATATCAAGTCTGCTATTGATTTCTTTTGCTGTTGTCAGCATTAGTGGGTAGATTTAAGTCTTCACTTTGCATTATTCTTCAACAATCAATAGGTCACTTTATTGATGGAATGATTTACGTATTGAGATAGTTTTCTGTGGTGATTCCTGCATATGTCTCTTTCTCATGCAGCATGATTTTGTTGTTCAGCTTTAAACCTAGATTATATATTACAGTTTTTTCTTTCTGAATGCCTCATTTGTGTGCCTAACCTTCTGTTAAACTTCCAATAGGAGTTTAAGGGTTTTTTTTTTTTCATTTGTGTCTCGAAGGTGCTTTTTCAAAGGTGCTTTTCTCGTTTGTGCATCATCACATCAAAATAATCATTCTGATAAATAGCCACTTATTTCTTTATTGTTTCTCCAAAATGTAACTATAAAGAACCGGCTTGTGATGAGCCAGGACCCCATTCAAGCTATTAGTGCTTGTGCTTAGAACCCGCCAATCACAAAACCCACACCCCAATATTTGTCTGCCTTGTCCTTTATTTTTCCTTACAACTTAGCTTGTCCCTTCCATTCCTTTGAGCAGAATCTTCCTCTGTTTCTTGTTTTACTCTACTGTAACCTTAACCCTGTTCCAAGGTCAGAGTCTCCAGGCTCAGGGAATTTCTCTTGATTTGTTCATGTTGTTATTTGCGAAGTCGTGTCCCATGGAGAATGTTCCTTCCTGTCCTCTACCATTCCCCGGAGTCCATTTAAGCTCCCACTGACTGCTTCAGTGACTCCATCCAGCCACCTCATTCTCTGTCGCCCCCTTCT
>JANHFQ010002145.1:34142-45660 GCA_032468035.1 Aparallactus werneri
CTTCTCTCCCCCACCCCCGAAAGCCGAGACAGAGGAGCCCACGCCGGCCTCCAAATGGGGTCTCGGAAGCCTCCGCATAAAGCCCCTTCGGGGAAGCGTGCGGGCGCCCGGCTGGCTGGCTGGCTGGCGGGGTGGGTGGAAGGCGGGGTCCGTGTCGGTTCAGGTGCGCCCGGCTGCCCCCCGAGCGGCCGGCTGGTCCCGGACGTGCGTGGAGCTCGGCGGCGAATCCGCGCAGCAGGTGGCCATGGCCGAGGGCCCCGCCCGCCTCCGCTCGTCAGGGGGGTGGCAGGGTGGGGGGGACACAGATCCCATGGGGGGCCAAGCAATTCCAGTGGTGATGGGAAGTGGCACAGAGGGCCAAGCAATTCCAGTGGTGATGGGAAGAGGTAGATGCGGCGGGAGCCGAGGGGAGGGCTGCTCTCGGGGAACCCGCACTCACTGTGTCAAAGCAATTGGGTGTTCCGGCCCCTCTGGCTCGTCTCAGGTGCCCGAAGGCTCGGGAAGTCAGGGCCCCAGGCTCAGGCTGCTGTTGCTCAATGCCAGGCCAGTATCCGCCAAAGCTCCTCTGATTCGGGACTTGATCCCGGAGGAGAGGGCTGACCTGGCTGGTATTACCAAAACCTGTTGGGGCAAGAGCAGGTGTTCCCCTTTCTGAAATGTGCCTGGCTGGGTTTCAGGTTCTACACCAGCCGCGACTCTGGGGCAAGGGTGGCGGGTGGCAGTTATCACCTGTCAGGACTTGCATCCTCGCAGGGGCGCTGCTCCAGATATTGTCGGGAGTTGAGTCCCTTCTCTTGGAAGTTGGACTCAGGGCTTCAGTTGGGCTTGTTGCTTGCAGTACGTACTTGCCTCCCAGCTGCGTGACAACAGCCCTGCCTGCGCTGCTCGAGGCAGTAGCTGGGCTGGCGGTGGAGCTCCCCAGGCTGATGATGCTTGGGGACTTCAACCTGCCATCCCTGAGCGAATCCTCGGACGCGGAGCAGGAGTTCATGGCTTCCATGGCATCCATGGACCTGACCCAAGTAGTTCAGAGTCCAACTCACAGAGGGAGACACACACTTGTCTTGGTATTTATCTCGGAGCAATGGCATAGTGATCTGGAATTGGGGGATATAGTCATCGAACCCTTGTCGTGGTCAGATCACTCCCTGCTGAGACTTGATTTCCTGACGAGCACCCCCGTTGCAGGGAGGCGGAACCAATTAGGTGGTTCCCCCCCAGGCGCCTGATGGACCCCAACCTGACTCCCTTGCCCACAGCTCGGCTGGAGCTCTGGAGCCTGGAATAGAGAGGCTGCTGGGGCTTTGGACCGGGCTGTGCCTTTGCTACCTCTCACTGAGCACAGGTCTCAGAGGAGCTTACGGGTCGGCCTCCTACAGGTCCTGTCAGCTAGACAATGTCCCGTGTGGCTGCACCAGCCCTCTGGAATCAACTGCCCCTGGGATCACCTTCCCCCAAGCTCTGCCAGCAGCCTTGGAGCCAATGAATGATAGTTTGGTTTGTGTGGTGGTTGTATGAATTGTGTGCTTTTAATAATTTCACTGTTAGTTTTTTACCATTTTATAGTTGGATTTCTTTTACTGTATTTATTGTATTATTGTTACTGTTGTAAGCCACCTGGAGTCCCTTGGGAGTGGGCAGCTTAGAAATCCAATAAATAAATAAATAAGTGTATATACTGCCTATCATGGATTTACAGCCCTGTCTAAGTGGTTTACAGAATCAGCATATGTTGCCCCCAGCATTTTGGGTCCTCATTTTGCCTACCTCGGAAGCATGGAAGGCTGAGTCAACCTGGAGCCTGGTGAGATTTGAAGGCATCTGGCAGTTAAGTGCTGCACTCTAAGCACAGCACTCTACTCACTGCGCCACCATGGCTCTATTGCCTTCAGCGCAATAATGTTTGGGTGACACAGCATGGCAAACCGCCGGGCGTCCTGGCACACATTCTCCCCTGTCACGGTGAACTCCTCTGGATCCTGGTGGGTGGCCTTCATGGCTACCTCTTCTCCTTGCCACAGGCCCTTATACACCTTGCCGAAGCCCCCCACACCAACGATCAGCTCCAGCTCCCAGAAGGAGATTTCCAAGAGGGGTGGGACCTGGACATACTTGGGGTAGCTGGAAACATAATTGCTGGGGAAGACCCCCACCCTCTCCTGGAGCTTCCCTGTCCACCAGCCCTGGTCCCCTGAGATGGTGGGGTCTTTGGACAGGTCTCCCCTGTGCAGGGTCAGCTGCTCCTCGACCATGGCCTCAGAGTCAAAGACGGCCATCCAGAAGGGGTTGGGGGCCAGTGGGCAGATCCAGGAGGCCCCACTGCAGCCTGGCTCTATGGAGCCTGCCTCCACCCAGCTCGGTTGAGAGGCTAGCAACAGCTGGGGCGCCCCAGGCATCCTCCCAGTGGGGGGGGGCGCACCAGGGAACCTTCTTAAGGTCCAGGGCGAGGCACCCGCTCCGGCGCGGCAGACCCTGCGAAGGAACCGCCTTCCTCACCCATTTGCCTTCCTCCAAGCCGCGAGGCCTCCCTGGCGTCCTCGTCCCGGCTTGAGAAGAAAGAGGCTTTCGGTTTGCGCGGCGCCATCCCCTGATCAAGACCCGGAGAAGCGGCGCTCGCTCAGGATGGCGTGGCCGACCACGCGAGGAGGCTCCCGAGACTGCCGGCGGGGTGTGGGACCTTCTCGGTTCCGCGGCTGCTGCTGATACATCCGGGATGCTCCCCCCACGGCCCCCTCGCCCGACAAAGAGGTTTGGGGGGGGGGCTGGGGTAACCCAGGCCAGCCAGGTGGACCGCCCACCTGGCCGGCCAGCTCTTGCAGGGACTCCGTGCTGCTCTGGCGCCCCACGCCGGCCGCGGAGCAGCGTCGCCCTCCAGCCCCCGCGGTGCGCTCCAGCGCACAGACTAGGCGTCCTCAGGCACCGTCCCGGGCCGGCAACCTCCGCCTCTTCTCGCGGCTTGCCGGGGATTCCCTCCGCAGCTGCTCCCGCGGTGGCGGCGGCACAGCCTCCGGATCCCCCCTCCCGTTGGCCGTCCCGCAAGCATCGGGCCTGGGAGAAAAGGCGGAGGCGCGCCCAGATGCCCCCCCGCCTCCCCCCCCTCTTCTGCCTGCCTGCCTGCCGCCGCTGCTGCTGCTGGATCTGCCAGCTGCGCGAGGGAGAAAGGGAGGCCGGGGCATGCTGGGATTCGTAGTTTCCACGACGGCGTCCCTCTCAGGTAGCGAGCGGGCAGCCCCTGCGGCCCCCGCTAGGTCGCGAATGCTATGGGTCTCTCCCTTTCGTCCCGCCTGTCCCCCCCCAGCCCCGCTCCTCGCGCTTGGCTGCTTTCCAGGGGCATCGGGCTGGCTGTTATTTCCAGCCTCCGGCCTCCGCTTTTCGCCTTCACAATCCGAAGGAGGCTGCAGGGCAGCATTTGTGGTAAGTGGCCAATTCGAGACCTGGCAAGAGCCAGTGTTCTTGAAACGGGGCAGGGGAGGGGCAGGGGGCTGCTAAGAACAGCTCTCTCTTATTCGGCACTCCTTGCAACAAGGAGAACTTGGTTGGCATTTGGTAGGTGGTCTGCAAATGTCAAAGAGGCATTTTTCGAAAAGCAACTGGACTTTGTTTCCCCCTGAAGACCTTTTCCTTCTCATCCCAGAAGCTTCTTCAGTTCAGAAGGGATGAAGCTTCTTGGATTCTTTCTCTTCCTCAAGGAAGAAAGAAACCTTTGAAAAAAGCACGTTTCAGACAACCATATTACCTGTGACTGAGAACCTCCATAGGTGTGGTCTGCCAATCTTTAGGTGGTTTCAGCTGCAGGTCCCCTCCCGCTCTGGCCCTCGATGGTTGGCCTGGGAGGTTATTATAGTGGATTGGGTTTTTTAATGTTTTAACATTTTTAATGCTTTTAATGTTTTTATTATTATATTTATTGTTGTGAGCCGCCCGGAGTCCGCGAGGAGGTGGGTGGCATACAAGTTCTAACAATAAAACTTGTGCGCCCCCTGAGTCCTTCGGGAGAGGGGCGGCATAAAAACCCAATAAAATAAATAAAATAAATAAAATAAAAAGGTTAGGGGCCTTTCTGAGTTGCTTGACCAGAAGGACTCCTCACAGGGCAAACTGAGCGGTGGCTGAGGCGCAGAACCCCTGGAAAAGCAGGGAAGCAGCTGGGGCCGCAAGGCCCACCTTCTCTTGGAAGGCAAGTCAGCCTCTGCTCCCCTCCCACAGGGCTCGTCTGTCTTCCGGTGGGCTTTCTAGGTGGACCTGGGACTGGAGAAGAGCAAGTGAGCCACGGGCTTCTCCTGCATTCTCAAGGCTTCTGCCACGAGTAAAGAAGCAGGCAGCAGGTCTCAGGGAGCCTCTCCTGCTGCCCATGGTGCTGCCCCTGCCCTCCGTTTCCCCGACAGAGGCGGCAGCAGCCTTTGGGCCAGCAACAGCGAGAGGGAGGAACAGGAAAAGAGGGGAAACAGGCTCAAAGAAAAAGAGGACAGGGTGAATGAACAGGGAATTTGCAAATATCACAGAATAGTAATAATAATACTTAGACTTCTATACTGCTTCACAGTGCTTTCCAGCACTAAGCGGTTTACAGAGTCAGTCTATTACCCCCTATAATCTGGCTCCTCATTTGATTGACCTCAATATCTCAGTTGGTTTACATGTAAAGATCAACACAGATAATCAGTACAATGTAAATGACAACAAATGGACTTCCGGGTCACGCAGGTGGCGGAGAGACTGCGAAGAAGGTGAGCTCCCGTCTTCGAGCCGATTTCACTTGGTATGTGCAGCTTAACGTGGGCATTGTAAGGTCTGGAGGATCCTACACAGAAGAGGGGAAACCACGGGAAGTTTTGGGAAGGTGCGGTCCCAAATTGAGGATACCCCCCGGGATGCCAACGGGTGAGAAGGAGTCTGAAATGGCCACCCCAAAGCTGTCAGCGTGACTAAGTAGGCAGAAGCAAAGATCGCTGTAAATGACAGACTGAGAATTGAGAGACGGAAAAGGAAGAAACGGAGGAGTAAAATCATAGTTATTTCCCCTACTTTTGAAATGGACACGGACTAAACAGATTAAAATAGACAGTTAGTGAAGGACAGGTGAATAATGGACTCCCACGGAGGATGAATCGGAAATTGCTGATTCACGGAACTGGTGGCAAAAAAGAGGAGGAGTAAGATCAGCCCGGTGGTAAAGAGACAGAGAGACAGAGAACGGTAGAAACATGGAGATGGAAAGCGGAGTTTAAGAGAAGAAGGAACAAACGCGATAACAAGGTGGTGTTTAAAAATTTTCTTCTTTGACTTTTGACTTCCCTGTTGCTTCCTTGATGAGCGGATTGATGACTAGAAGATTTGATTTACCCTATACTTTGTATATTAGATACTGCAATTTGGAACAACAATAAGTTTGGAAAGCAGATAGATAAAACCGGTGGATTGACTTCTTTCTCCGAAATAAAAATAACGAAGAAACAGGAAAACGGACAGAAAGGACAAGAAAAGAGACTGCATTAGTTACGTACTGTGTATTTAAATTGTACTTTGTATTTAAGTAGAAAAACGGGGACATCCAGTGGTAGTTCGAAGTTATAACAAGTCATTAATTTAGAAACTTAGAAATTTGACAGATTAGGAATAATTGATGATATTAGAGATACTAGATACATAGAATCATAACAAGAAATTGATATAATAATATTATAAGGTATATGAGACTGTGGAAAAGTTGTTTGTGTTTACCAGATATGTCCTATATTCCAACGAAGACAGGGAAAAAAACAATAACACCATTAACTACAACATCAACACTAACAACCTCTCCAATAATAAGCACACCAGTTAGCCACAGATCACTAGAAAATATTACGACGATGGAAAAACAAAGAACAATGCAATCCATACAATCAGCTTTACAATTTATTCAAGAAACAATGAAAAAGACCCAAGAGACAATAGAGAAAAATCACGAAGAATTTAAAAGAGAGATGGGTGTGTTAAGAGAAGATTTGAGAGAAATGAAAGTAGAAATAGGAAACATCCAACAAGCAACGACTGAAAATCAACAGAAAATTCAAAAGGTGGAAACAAAGGCGGAACAATTAGATGAAAAAATGGAGAAATTCGAATTAAAACAAGGACGATATAATAAAAATTTAGAAGAAGAATTAATCCATTTGGCCATGGACAAAGCCTCATATTTTCTAAGATTTCAAAATATTATAGAAGAAAAAGATGAAAATGTAGGAGAAAAAATGGTAGAACTGATAGCAGAAGTGACGCAAAAAGACAAACATCAAGTACGACAAGAGTTGGATGAAGTATATAGAGTCCATACTAGTTATGCGAGAAGACATAACTTACCAAGAGAGGTCCATGTCCGATTTGCAAAAAAAACAATGAAAGAGGAGATATATAGAATCTCCAGAGAAGAACCGATAATGTATAAAGGGAAAGAAGTAATAACTCTCAAGCAGGTGCCAAGGAGAGTAAGAGACCAACGACGACAGTATGGCTTTCTGACAGCACAACTAGTTAAATACAAAATTATGTTTAGATGGCTCCTTCCAGAAGGATTACTTTTTACCTGGGAAGACAAGAAAATAAAAATAGACTCACTTGACCAAGCAAATGAATTCTTTGAAGATCACTTCACGACAGGAGAGGAACAAGAGAGTACACAGGATAGTGATAGTAAAAGTCAAGAAGAGTTACCAAAAGAATTAGAACAAGAAGACAGGGTAAAAACAAGAAGGGAGAGAGAAAAAGCTAAGCTTCAGAGGGAAACAGTCAAATCAAGGACGATAAGACCTACACAGAAACCAAAATAATGGACGAAGAAATTAAAATGTTTTCAGTTAACATTAATGGTTTAAATCACCCAGGCAAAAGGAAAAGGATCTTTAATAAATTAATAAAATTGAAATTAGACATTGTGAGTCTGCAAGAAACCCATATCAAAAAACAACTACAAATTATTGGAATGCCCCAAATTAGGAGAGCTATTTACAACATCAATATCACACAAAAAAAGAGGAGTAGCACTCTATATTAAAAAATACTTATAGCCCCCAAAAAATATACAGACATCGAAGGAAGAGTATTGATGGTAGAAATTACTAAACAGGAGAAGAAAATACTACTAATAGCAATTTATGCACCTAATAATAACTTAAATAAGTTTTATAAAGATTTACACGTGAAATTACTGGAAATGAATTATGAAAATTTATGCATAATAGGAGATTTCAATTCGATAATAGACCCCAAGTTAGACTATGAAGGAAATAGCACACTTGATAAGAAAAATAATAGGAGAATATTACCACAATCCTTCTTTAGAATGACAGAAGAACTTGCTCTCCATGATGTATGGAGGGAAATGAACCCAAAGATAAAACAATTCTCCTTTTATTCGGCTAGACATAAATCATGGTCCCAAATAGATATGGTATGGGCTTCAATAGAAATAAAAATGGAAATTAGAGAAATTGAAATAGCAACAAATACATGGGCAGACCACAACCCAATAAGTATAACATGGAAGGGAAGGAGAAGGAAAGGAAGATGGATGACAGATATTAATTTATTAAATGATGAACAACTAATACAAATACTAGAAAAAGACATAAAATTATTCTTTAAAGAAAATAGGAAAGAAACAAGTTCAATACAAAATATTTGGGAGACGGCGAAAGTATATTTGAGGGGATTGCTGATGAAACAAACAATCAGGAAACGTAGGGAAAAAATTAGGAAACAAAAAGAATTAGGCGAAGAAAATTTTAATTTAGAAAAGAATCTGCAGGAAAGCCCCAAAGATAAAGAGATAAAAAGGGATTTGGAAGTAAAAAAACATTATTTGAGAATAATAGAGCAAGAAGAGGTTGAAAGGAAATTAAGAAGAGCAAAACAGATTTTTTTTGAAAATGCTAATAAACCAGGCAGGTGGTTGGCCTATAGATTAAGAAAAGAAAAAGAAAGTAGGAAGATTAATGAGTTGGAAGACGAAAGAGGCAGGATCTGCTATCAATCAGAAGGGAAAAGGAAAATAGCACATCAATTTTTAAAGAAATTATATAGTCAAGAAAGAGTGGACGACGAGGAAATAAAAAGATACTTAGAAAAGATAGAATTACCCAAAGTACCACAAAATATTACAGAATTACTAAATGCAGACATAACAATAGAAGAACTTAAAGGGGAAATTAATAAACAAAAACCAAATAAGACACCAGGAGCAGATGGTCTCCCAGCAGAAATTTACAAGAAATTAAAATCGAGTCTAGAACAACATATGTTGGAGCTATTCAATACAATAATGCAAGGAGCGGAGATACCAAATTCATGGTCGGAAGGTCTAATATCACTAATCTACAAAGAAAATTCAGATCCCAAGAAAGTAAAAAATTATAGACCAATATCGTTACTCAGTTCGGACTACAAAATATTTACAGCCATAATAGCAGACAGATTCAAAAAATATTTATCAGAATTCATCCACGCAGATTAAAACGGATTTTTACCAAGGAGACAATTAAAGACTAATTTAAGAATGATAATAAATACTCTAGAATACTACAAACAACATCCTGGACAACAGTTAGCGTTAATATTCATAGATGCAGAAAAAGCATTTGACAATGTAATATGGGATTATACTGTATGTTTCAGATAATAAAACAAATGGAATTTGGGGAAAATTTCACAAGGGTAATCCAAAATATTTACAAGAAACAGACTGCAAAATAATAATAAATGGGGAACAAACAGAACAATTTGAAATAAATAAAGGGACGAGGCAAGGGTGCCCCCTTTCACCACTTCTTTTCATACTCATATTAGAAACATTATTGATTAGAATCAGAGCACAGAGAGAAATACAAGGATTAAAAATAAAAAATAAATGCTACAAGGTCCAGGCATGTGTGGACAATATGGTTTTCATTCTGGAAGACCCAATTACCTCAAGTACAAAACTGTTAGAGGAAATAGAGGATTTTGGGGAAGTTGCAGGATTAAAAATTAACAAAGAAAAAACTAAAATGCTTACTAAAAATATGACAGGAAAACAAATAGCAAATTTGACAGAAAAAATAGGAATACAAAAAGTCAAGAAAATAAAATATCTAGGAATTTGGTTAACTGCAAGATGTTCTTCCATCAAACAAGATAATTATGACAAATTATTTCAACAAATAAAATTAGATTTAAACAATTGGCAAAAATTAGAACTATCATTATTGGGAAGAATTGCAGCAATTAAGATGACAATACTTCCCAAAATCCTCTTTCTATTCCAAACGATTCCGATACAATTATAAAACAAATATTTTGACCAATTAGATAAAATGACACAAAAATTTATTTGGCAAGGCAAAAAACCAAGAATTAGGAAAAATTTGATGCAAGATATTAAAGAAAGAGGAGGGATGGGTCTTCCAGAATGGAAATTATATTATCAAGCAGCCTCCTTGGCATGGATTAAAGAATGGATGACACTGAACAACAGGAGAATCTTAATAATAGAAGGACACGAAATACAACTTGGCTGGCACTACTTCCTAGGATACGGTAAACATAAAATACACGGATACTTTCAAAAACACATTATAAGAAGATCTCTCCTGGCAACTTGGGAGAAAATAAAACAAAATCATTATAACAGAATACCAACCTGGATATCACCCACAGAAGCAACAATATACCCGAACCTATTAGACCCAAGGAAAATAGT
Organism: Aparallactus werneri; assembly: GCA_032468035.1. Classification (NCBI taxonomy): domain Eukaryota; kingdom Metazoa; phylum Chordata; class Lepidosauria; order Squamata; family Lamprophiidae; genus Aparallactus; species Aparallactus werneri. The sequence goes on from JANHFQ010002145.1 coordinate 43,858, forward strand.
AACCTACAAACAATTAATAAACGAAATAGAACTATTGACAATACAGGAACTAAAACTAAAAGGGATAGAACTAGACTGGTGGTCTAATATGCAAATTACATCACGATACACAAAAGACAAAGAAGAACCGGGGATCTATAAAGAACTGCAGACGTTAGATAGAATATTGCTGGAGGGAGATGACAGATTAATCAAAAAAACTTACAAATATTTACTAAATTTTAAATTAGAGGAAGAAACAGTAAAACACTGCATGGTTATTTGGGCCCAAAACATAGGTAGATCGATTAATCTGGATGAATGGCAAACAATTTAGAACAATTTAAAACTTAGTAAAGTTGGAATTATAATAACCTCATGATAAATTCCTATTAAGGAAATTTCTGCATTTTCTGAAAAATAATAATGTATACGTATATCAATATGTATGTACAACTGTATAACTAGAACATCCATGCTAAGCAAAAGTAGCTGAGTTTCCCACAAAAATAATGCACATGAAGAAAATATCTTTACTAGGACTACTCAATTATGTGTAAACATTTAAGATCTGAAGGTGATACTTTCCCAAAGTGGTGTTACAAAGGAGTGAGGGAGCTGCCTTCAGATGGGTGTTCATGGTTAAACACCAAGTAAACTATTTTACTATTACTATGGCTTGTTTGTGCTCTCTGCATTTTTCACATGCTTCACCCTGGCCAATGAGTTTTCTGAATAAGGGTTTTGAAACAGTTAAGAACAAGGCTCATCAGAGGCACTTTAGAACTGAAGCAGACAGCTTCTTAGCACTTAAACTGAAACACAACTGGTGTTTCACTCAAGCTCAAACAGGGAAACCTGGTGATGTCATGAACTTCAAAGCGAACACTTTAACAGACTCAGGGTCAAGCTCTCACCTTCAGGGATCTATAACTTTAGCAAACAACACAATCCCACCAATGGACAATCTAAATAAATCCCACCAAGTAAAACCTGACAGTTGCAACCTCAATATGCCTAGAATCACTACCTACAGGGCTTTGAATTAGAACAGCTCTGAGATTTAAATACACAGGTTTATGGTTACTGGCCCTGAATTTTAAATCAAGAGATCTGACTAATCCTTGATGGATCTGGCTAGATCACTTCGTTACCCCCATCCTGTAAACTTCCCTGAGAAAACAGGGAAATTGGTGCAAAATTACAGGAAATCGATGTATGCAGTGAGTGCAGTTCAGTTTACTCTCAGAGAAATTAGTACAAGAATTTCCCAGAGTCGTTACAGCTCTTCCTAAGGAGTATGAGTTAGACTATACTGTAGTGTTTCTCAACTTCAGGAACTTTAAGACATGTGGCCGCCAACTCCCAGAATTCCCCTGCCAGCTTTGGAGTTGGAGTCTACACACCCTACGATTGCAGAGCTTGAGAAACCCTGCATTAGATAAAAGTTCGAAGATGCACTTGTAACACAAGCAGGCAACTCAATCTATTCAAAAAGTTTAAGGGGTTAACCTCATAATTGTTCTCTTCTTTTTGTATCCAGAAAGTCTGCCTTAATTGTGGAAGGATGCCTAAATTACATTTGATCATGTATCCAGCAAACAATACGAAAACAAAATTTTGCTGTACCATAAATTTTGAATGAATAATCTTACACTGCAGTAGTTACATGCAGCATATGGAGATATTATGTCCTACATAAAATTGCAATTAATAGGAACACGCTAAGGCACAGAATATACAGGCTCCTCTGGAAATTTGTCTCCATTTTCCATTTGCAGAACATGGACAAGCAGCTAACAATTTCAAAGAATTATTAAAAGG
>JANHFQ010002145.1:259261-270279 GCA_032468035.1 Aparallactus werneri
TAGTAACACAAGCGAATCTGGCTTTCCCCACTGACTTTGCTTGTCAGGTCTCAAAAGGGAATCACATAACCCCAGGATACTACAATAGTCATAACTATAAGTCAGTTGACAAGCCTCTGAATTTTGAGCACGTGTGTCCATGGGGATGCTGCAATGGTCATAATTCACTTTTTTCTGTGCCATTGTAACTTTGAATGGTCACTACAACACATGTAAATAAATACATGTCCCAAAGATGCTTCTTTTTTTCAAGTGGCAACTGGACTTTCTGGTTGTTCTTTGAAGACGTTCCACTTCTCACCCAAGAAGCTTTTTCAGCTCTGACTGGATGATAGGAATTTACACAAAGAATTCAAAGGACCAGTTGTCTGAAAGGAGTATAAATCCTTCCATTCCCCACCATCCAGTCAGAGCTGAAGAAGGTTCTTGAGTGGAAAGCAAAACTTCTTCAACCCATCCACCCCCCAGAAAGTCCAGTTACCTTTTGAGAAAAGCACCTTTGGGACAACCACAACCTGGATGACCGAGAATCTCCATAGACATGTTGTAAAATGTAAATAGAGGACTACTATACTTATAGGTCGTTCCTCGTTGCTTCCCTTGAAGTTATTCTTGCTTGCGCTGCCTCATCCTCACGAGCTCACATCCTTGTCTCCTTTACGGCTGCGTGCACCAAATCCCAGTCTCCTGCTGGTGAGTGCAAATGTGGGGGCGGCGGGGTGCAAAGGCGGTGGAGGCGGGGTGCAGTGCCGCGCTCCCTTTGGGCGCTACAGGTCTCTGCGTGCTTGCCGACCTCGCTGGCAGGCTGGGCGCAGCCATTGTTGCTCTGTCCTTCCTGCCAGCAAGGCTGCCTTCCTTGTCTGTCGCACCCACCCAGCCACCTGGACAGACCCGGGAGGAGAAAAGGTGGCCCGCTGAGGATGGAGGGGGAGAGCATGACGGCGCTGCTACCGGGCTTCCTCTTCGGCTCCTTTGCTTTCCACCACCTCAGCACCGACTCAGTAGGTAAAGCAGCCCCGTGTTGCACTTGGAGAGGTTTCCATGCACGCGCCTACGCTTCAAATCGGGGTCCCGCTGCCTGCGCCCTGGATTGAACCTGCCTTTTAATTTTTTTGGGAGAGGCAGCTTGTCTTTGCCCTACTAAAAGGAGAATGCTATACTCTCTATAAACAGAATAGCAATAGCAATAGCTATGATCCGGATGCCAAAAGGAGACCTGATGCCTTTCAAGCGTGCTTTATCATCTTCTTTGGAAAGGCTTAGGGAAGAAGGCCGGAAGGATGGTCTCAGCTGCCCGGGGAAAGGGCAAGTTGATTTTGGTAAGAATGCCGGGTCAAACAATAAAATTACCCTGTCTTTACTAACGGTCCAGAGCTGCAGAGCGATTGACAAGGCCGCCAGCTCCGATACCCGCCTGGCTGAGACTATGGCCACCAGGAAAGCCATCTTGAGGGAAAGGAGCTTTAAAGTATATGAGGCCATGGGCTCAAACGGTGGCCACGAAAGGGCCGATAGGACCACCATCAAGTCATAGGAAGGGGTCCGCACGACTGGAGGAGGGTTCAGTAAACTGGCGCCTCGTAGGAACGCTTTGATGTGGGGGTGCGCAGCCAGGGAGGGTTCCTTGGGGTAGCCTAGGGTTGAGCAGATGGCTGAGACCTGTCTGCAGAGGGTGGCAGTACTCAGGCCCTTGTCTAGGCCTGCCTGGAGGAATCCCTATAAATGAAATATCCGCATGTGTTCCGGATTAAGGCATGTCCGGTGGCACCATCTGGTCAGGGCCGTCCAAGTGGAGTTATATACTCGGCGGGTAGACACCCGTTTGCTAGACAGCAAGGTATGGACCATGCTTGTTGAGTATCCCCTGGAAGTCAGCCTGCGCCACTCAACCTCCATGCCATCAACCGCAGGCGTCTCAAGTTGGAGTGTCGAAGAGGGCCCTGAGTCAGTAGATCCTCCAGGAGCGGCAGATGATGATGAGGCTCCGATGAGAGGTGGAGCAGCGAGGAGAACCATGGGCGACGTGTCCAGAATGGCGCGATGAGGACGAGCTCGGCTCGTTCCGCCCTCATCTTGGCGATCACCTGGGGATGATCCGAGTTGGAGGGAATGCGTAGAGGGTTCCCTCCGGCCAAGGCTGGTGAAGCGCGTTGTGTCCTTAAGCCGTTGGGCAGCTTCCCCTGGCGAAGAAGTGGGGAAGCTGGGCATTGTGGTGGCAGGCGAACAGGTCCATCTGCAGTGGGCTGAAGCGAGCCTGCAGATCCCTGAAGATCAGCGGGTTCAGGCGCCACTCTGAACTGGTCACTGTTGTCCTGTTCAACCAGTCCGCCTGTAATTCTCCACCCCTGGAATGTACTCCGCTCGAATCAATGCCACTGTGGTCTCCGCCCAGAGGAAGATAGAACGAGCCAGTCGCTGGAGGGGCCTGGATCTCGTACTGCTCTGTCGGTTTAGGAAGGCCCTGGTGCAGACATTGTCCGTATAAATAAATAGATGTAGATGCCGGACCTCCCATTCCAACGTCCTGAGGGCCAGGTGGACGGCCTGGAGCTCCAGGAAATTTATGCTCTGTTTGGACTCCGACAGAGACCACCTGCCTTGAATGGCTCGATTCCCCAGATGGGCTCCCCATCCCAACAGACTTGCATCCGTGTACAAGAGAGTTCGTTCGAGCCGGAGGAAGGGGGAGGACGACTGGAGCCTGGATGGGTGGAGCCACCAAGGGATGTCTTCCCGGGAGTTGCGGTCCAGGGGAAGCGGGTGCGGGCGGCGACAGGCGATTTGTTCCTGGAATGGGAGGAGGAGAATCTGCAGGGACTTCGACCTGGCACGTGCCCAGGGAATGAAGTCGTAGCAAGAGAAGGAGCGGGAATCTATCATCGCGCCCAGATGGCAAATTGTCTGGGAGGGAGAGAGGCAGCTCTTCTCCCAGTTGATCAAGAAACCAAGGTTCTGCAGATGTGATATCGTGAGCTCCATGTGAGAGCGAGCCAACTGGAGGGACAGCGCCTTGACCAAAATGTCGTTGAGGTAGGGAAATATCGACAAGCCCTGAAGACGGAGGGCGGCAATAGCCGTGATGAGTATCTTTGAAAAGACCCTCGTTGCAGCCGAGAGGGCAAACGGCAGGGCTCTGAACTGCCAGTGACCAGAGCCATAGCAGAACCTCAAATAACAGTGATGGTCGAGTCTGATGGACACATGGAGGTAGGCTTCCATGAGATCGAGAGAGGCCATGAAGTCCCCCTGATTGATGTAGTGCAAGACGGAGTGGAGGGTCTCCATCTTGAAAGCTGGCTGAGATAGATGATGGTTGATCCATTTCAAGTCCACCCCCCCGAACTCTTTGGGACGGTAAAGAACGGGGAGTACACTGGCCCCTCTGGGAGGGTGGGACTGGTTCTACCGCCTGGATGTCGACGAGATGATGAACTACCCGTTGGTTGGCCCTATGCTTGGCCAAGTCCCTCGGATGGTGTACCCGCAGGAACCGAGAATTGAGGTGGCGAGTGAATTCTAGAGCGTAGCCGAGCCATGCCGTGAGACGTACCCAAACATCAGACATTGTCATCCAGCGCAAGGAGAACCATTGCAAGCAGCCTCATATGGGGGGAATGAGGGCGAAGCAGTCATTTGTTCTTTGTGGTCTGTTTGTTAGGGAACGGGCGGCCCTGCTGCTTGGACTTAGAGAAGGTGCGGTGGGGCAATCAGGTGGGCTGGCGTGGTCGTTCTGGAGCGGAAGCCGGAGGAAGTCGAAAGGGCTGGAGGAGGTCAAAAGGGCCGAAAGGACTGTCGCAGGCAGTTGGGGAAGGAGGGTCGTGCCCGGGGTCTGGAAGGCAAGGCCTTGCTCTTTCCCCTAGTATCCCATAGGTAAGGGTCCAAGTCCGCTCTAAAAAGCTTGGAGCCCTTAAATGGGAGGCCTACCAGTTTGACATGGGCTGAGCTTTCCACGTCCCAGTTGCGGAGCCAGGTACTACGACGGATGGTGACGGTCGAAGCCATAGACCTGGCTGACCACTTGATGGCATCTGCGGTGGTGTCAGCCGCAAAGGCCGCTATATTGGACATCTTCCTCACGTCTGCTAAGGCGGATCTGGGAAGGTTCACTTGTTCTGCAAGCCATTGGCACCAGAGGACAACCACTCGTGAGGAGAGGGAAGCAGCTGCTGCTGCCCAAAGTGCCCCTAATGAAGCATTGAAGGCCCATCTAGCCGAACTCTCCACCCGTCTGTCGACCGGGTGCTTGGGAAGGGAGTCCGAGTTGGCTGGAAGAGTTGACTGGGATCCCAGCACCACCACCAGGGCATCCACCACCAGGGGGACAAACCAAGAGGCCTGATCCCCTCAGATCTTGTAATGGCGGGAGTAGGAGGAGCAGGCCTCCCTGGGCGGAGGATGGTTACCCACTCCAGCATGATGGAATCTTGAAAAGCCTCTGGCAATGGGAATCCGGAAGCTACTTGTTGCTGCCATGTTGAAACCTGACGTGGAAGAAGTCGGTGGAGGTTCCGGAGGAGATTCCATGTCCAGAGTAGCCAAGATGTTCTTGATGACCTTGGTGTAATTCTCCGAGCCCAGTAGGCGGGTGGACTGGCTAAAGGACTGGTCCTCCTCCTCCTCAGAGGAAGGGAAGTCAGGGTCCTCCGGGTGCTCCTGGCCATCATCTTCCTTGACCTCGCCTTCCTACAGATTGGAGTGAACCAGGTTGGCAGTGAGATCCTGCATTTCCAGTGCCTGTTGTTGTGGGACCTTGGGGTCCGGGATAGACAGATCCCGAACAGGAGACGCAGGACGCTTTTGCAGTTGACGCAAAGATGAGGAGGACTCACCCAGGATGGGAACCAGGGTCCTCTTAAGATACTCTAGGACTTGAGCCATCGAGTTGGCCACCGAAGACTGGACCATCGCACGGATGGTGGAGTGCAGGTCCTCCAAGGCAGCGCTCTGGCACGATGCTCCTTGAGTGGCATCCATAACTCCTGTAAAATAAAGGAGGAAGAAAAACATTATCATGCGTAATATGCCATGACAAGCGAAATAGCTCGATAAGGGATCTAGTGAGACCATTTTACTCTCGGGCTTGCCAGTGCAAGTTAGAAAAGTTGTTCAGGCCGGGTAAGGAAGAAGGGTAGGCCGGCCAAGTCCTCCCTTCTGCTCACTGCATTCCAGGTGATAGATGTCAAGCTCCTGGACGCCAAACAGGAAAAAACCCGGGTGCTGTATCCCCTTCCTCGGAAGGTGGGGGGGAAGGAACTGATTTATTAGGGTGCCTGAGGGTCGCCTCTAGGAGTGCCGAACACGTACATCCCTAAGGGCTTCAACTGTCCCATTTGGATACCGGAAGCGGTGCGCTCCCTCCCCCGTGGGACAGTCCCAGTCCAAGGTTTCTCCCTGAAGGTGCTCTCCAGGGCTTGTGTCCAAAGGAGCCGGGAGTAGCTGACTGTAAAGGTATCTCTGGTGTCCCAAAAAGGCTGGAATCCCTTTTTCCTTTTTTTTTTTGACTCCGGCGAGGGGACACAATTACAGCACTACGAAGGCCGAGAGTGGTATCTCTGCCAGGGAGAGCTGTGAAGGAGAGGTAGGCCAACTAGGACGCCTCGAAATAGCCGCCTGTGAAGTAGGACTGTTTAGCTGGCTTTAGGCACTCTCCACTATTTAGGAGACGAGCAGTGCAAGAGAAAGACCCCCATAAAAAAACCCCGCTCCAGGAATAGAGGAGGGTTGCGGTTAGATCCAGGTTGGTGTAAAAGAAAAAGAAAGGGAAAACCTGACCAGGGTTTGATTTTCCCACTCCGAAATGGCGGCCGTCAAAAAGGCGGGAAAATCCAAATCGGCGAACAAACACTTTTCTCCCCAATCGCCAAAAAAACCAGGTTTGGTGATTTAACGGGGTATGCAAGAGAAGGCATGGGTGATAGGATTACTCCCCATTTCCCCAGGCTCCCCGGTCCAAAGCTGAATCCTGCAAGGAAAAATTAGGGCGATCCAAGCCGAGTCCCTATGCGGGAACAGACGGCAGAGCGGTTGGGCGGCAAATGTGGCGGCGGCCGCTCTGAGCCATGATTGTGGCCGGAATCTTAGTCGACGAAGCGGCAGAGAAAACAACGTTTGAAGATAGCTAGATGGCTAAACAGTGCTTCAGAATAAAAAAGCCAACAGCCTACCTCTAGCCAAGGAACAATCCTGCAGAAAAAGGTGCAGAAAAATATGAAAAGAAGGCGAGAGCGAAAACGTGAGCAAGTGTCGTCTTGCAGAGGCAAGTGAAGCCTGGGAACTTGCTTGCTGGCCCTGCCCCGCAAGAGCAAGTCTTGCCTATCGCAGGTGGTGTGGCCTCATCAGCACCGAGTGCGGCGTGTAGAGTTCCACTGGAGAATGCTAATGTCATTATGTGAGACATTCTGTGAGACATTTTGTAAAATTTATCAAATTTCAATTCTGTGAGAGTCATGGCTCCTGGATTTTGAATGCATTGTATAAGCAAGCTCTTTTGAGGTATTTTGGTTCAAAATATTTTGCTGTATTTTATACCGTTTTGACCAGTTAAAGGCTATAGGAATAAGAGTTTTAGTAATATATAGAATAGATTAACCAGAGTATCAGTTAATGTTTGTCAGCTCCACTGGGTAGAACAGACCAGAAAATCAACTTCAAAAGAGGACTGAAATTACTTTTTTGAGATTTATTGAGATTTACAAAATCCTGCAAATCTATTATTTGGACTGTTGTAAGGTGCTCTACATGGAGCTACTCTTGAAGAATATTTGGAAGCTACATCTGGCACAGAATGTGGCTACATCTGGCTACATCTGGCACAGAACCATGCAGGTATTGGGGCCCTACAATGGCCCATGTCACACTGCTGTTCAGCAAGCTGCACTGGTTGCCAGTTTGCTTCTGGATCCATGTCAATGTGTTGGTTATCATCTTTAAAGTCCTTCATGGCATGGATCCAGTTTATATGAGAAACCACATCACCCCATGGAATTGGCAGACTTCTGCAAGTCTGAAAATGCCTCCTCTTCCACCTTTATCTGCAAGTTAACTAGAAAGAGTCAAGTCTGAAACGGTTTATCAAATTACATTTCTGTTTCGGTCAGATTTCATTTATCTCATTGTTGCCTTGGTTGTTGCTCTTCCTCTTTTTCTCAAGGTTATTCTTACATCCCATTACACAATTCCAGTAAAAAGATAGAACTAAAATTGTCATAAAATAAAATTTTGTATGACGAAACTATATATAGGCAGAAGATTATTTGAGAATGGAACATTCCACTATATGAAGCAAGTGTAACATATTGGGGGATGTTTGTTATATATCAATGAATATATAGTCTCAAGGGAAGATGGAAGTAAATGATTCTGCAGTCCTTCTTTTTATGACATTTTCACTGGCGTTTATACATTTTACAGGCAGTATGAAACAGTTGTTCCACTTGAAGATTCTGTTATTACTGAAGTTACAGCAACTCTCCAGGAATGGGCTATCCTCTGGAAACAGTTATATGCGGTATGTAAGCAAAAGCATGTAGCTTACAGGGATATAATAGTTCACATAGTGTGACGGAAAAATGGTGATAATAAGTATAATACTTAGAGACCATCTGATACATTTCAAAGACTAGTTCCTGAGAATCCAATTTGAGTAGGTCCAGGATTATGTTTGATTGCCTGAATGGTTTAAGAAAACAAAAGTTCAAAGTTCAAAGCCTTTGTCATTTACATCATGTATACAACGAAATTGGTTTAGCCTCTACTGGTGCAGTCCATACAAAAATACAAGACAACATGAATAGTATAAAGAATAATCCTTATACAAGTAGTTATGAAAAAAACTAGTCATATGTTTCCATATGTACATCATATTCTGTGCAACATGTATATTACTTTGGTGTATGATCTTATATCATGGTATATACATATTACACACCACTGGCAACAGTGAAATTTATCATATTAATCTGTTTGTGGTGCTATAGTGTGTTTAGGAGTCTGACAGCCCATGGGTAGAAGCTGTTTTTAAACCTGTTTATCCGGCTGGCTGTACTTCTGTGTCTTCTGCCTGATGATAAAAGTGAAAAGAGACGCTGGCCAGGGTGTGAATCATCCCTAAGTATCTTCCTTACTCTGCTGAAATAGTGAGACCTGGCGATGTCATCCAGTGTTGTTAGGGGGCAACCAATGGTTTCTTGTGTCAAATTAATCACTTCTGTAGTGTCTTCCTGTCTGTGACTGTTAAACCAGCATACCACAGTGTTATACAATATATGTGGACACTTTCTATTGTGGACCGATAGAAAAAAGTCATCAGCTGTTCCACCTGATTTTTCTGCAGGATTCTAAGAAAATGAAGTCTCCACCAGGGACGTGTTGTTTTTTCCAAGTGAGGTCTTGAGCAGGGGTGGATTTCTACCGGTTCGGCCCAGTTCGGGCGAACTGTTTGTTAAGGTCGGGCTGGTTGTAGCGGTCAGTTTTTGAAAAAAAATGGGGGGAGGCCTTCCCACCCTCCTGGACACTATAGCTACCTATTCGCTCTGTTTGCAACACAGCTAATCGGTGCAGCAGTACGCCTAAGCTGTTTTTCTGGGTGGAAGGGGCCCAAAATTATGTATGTATGTATGTATGTACGTACTTCCTTCCTTACTTACTTACTTACAAAAACTGACTGAAGTGGTTGTTACACCAGTTGAAACCCACCCCTGGTCTTGACTAATGAGCACTCCCAAGAATTTAAAAGAGGAAACCCTCTCCACATGCCCCCCCTCCTTGATATACAATGGGGCAGGTTCCTCTTTTTGCTTCTGGAAATCCAGCACTATCTCCTTTGTCTTGCTAGTGTTTAGATGTAGGCTGTTTTTTGAACACCATATGGATAGCTTCTGGACTTCTTCCCTGTATGCTGATTCATCCCTTCCAGTTATAAGACCCAGCACATTTGTGTTGTCTGCAAACTTTATTATGATGTTGGAGGATATGCAGTCAGAGGATATGCAGTCATGTGTATACAGCAAGTACAGGTAGGGGCTGAGCACACAGCCCTGAGGGGAGCCTGTGCTGAGCTTCAGGATGGAGGATGTAAAGGACCCAACTCTTACTATTTGTGGAAGGTCTGTCAGATATTCTAGCTGATTAATTGTTCCACTGATTGATTGATTGATCAATTGAGTTTTCCACCAATTTTTTCTGGAGTAATCTTCTGAGTTGCCAAGATAACCCATCAATGTATAACCCTACTTAGGTCATTGCTAAATTATTTTAAATCATTACACAATCAAAGAACACACGCACAACCATGTCACAGCCTATGTAGTCCTGAAGTTAATTAAAGTATAGTAATCACACTTACCATGTATAACAAGGGGTAGCTATCACTTCACCTGACATATACTCCCAATCCTTCCACATGCATGGACAACTATCAGGCACATAACATTTTCCGTTATGCTCTGCCATCCTTTGAAATAGTAAAAACATAAATTTGAAAAAAATAACTATTTGTAATCTTTTTTATATAGAAACAGCAGATATAAATTCTGTTCTAGTTGACTCAATGGTCAAAAAGCAGAGCAGAGATAGCTTTCGAGTTCTACAGAAATCACTATTGGGTCACGTGGTAAATATATTTTAAAACAGAAAAACAGGAAAGTTGAACTTGGAATCTTTATACATAGCTTTGTGGTGAAATGGACAAACAGATTATCAATTAGGTTGCAGCTGATGTTTTGGTGTTTTCAGGCTGTCCCTACAACTCTCAAAAAGAGTAATTTTCATTGAAAATGTGTTTGCTCATTTGAGGTTTCCAATAAATTCTTATCTAATAGATAAGCCCATAGATAAGCCTACAGCTTATCTATTAAATTTCTTGCCTTTAAAAAGCCTATAGTACTGCTGTGAAATTTCTTTGCATTCAGAGTAGTTGGGAATAAATAAAAATAATGCAGTAGTCAGAGAAGCATATATCCATCTGATCTTTGAATACTTTTGCTGTATCCCATGCTTTGACTTTTGGTATCACTTACCCAGGCGGACAGATGCAACCATTCAAACATGGTGGAGAAGATGTACATGTAAAGTTCATAGCAATATTTGTACATGTTAGTTCACAGTTTATTCCAGCTGATGGCAAGCCAAGTACATGAGATTTGCAGTCATAGTAGATCTTTCCATCAGGACATGAGATCACTATGGATATAAAATGCAAATGATATATAATCATTTTATATTTATATTTCCCATTAGTTAAACTTAGTGCTTAAGTTTGCTGTCTAACATTGTACATTTTCAGTAATATGCCCTAACTGAATATCCGTCTAACTTCACATATCATAGTAATTTTTAAAAGATTAAACATTCTTCAAATTGAGTTTAATTCTTCAGACACATTTATGATTTATGTAGGATTTTTTCCGTCCCAATTTCCTAGCTAGCCTATAGCTTTGGATTCTTCTGAAGGCTCCTACCCAAGTACTAATCAGGCCCGATATTTTTTAGCTTCTAAAACTAGATAAGGGTCAGCCAGAGCTACAGTCCTTTTCTTAAATTGTAGATAGCTAATGTTTCTTTTGTTTAAGGGCAGATAGAAAGACTGTAAGGCTGAAAATAATGGCTTACACAAGAGTTATGCAGAAAAAGATTTGGTAAGCACAGTTAGATATATGGGTACAAATTTTAATCCCTTCCTTAGACATTGAACGTAATTTCTGCAAGTAACAAAAAAGAGAGCTGATCAAGACATATTTGGTAATTGTTATTCTGAATGAGTCAAGAAAGTTACCTGCTGGGACAACTGCTGCTTCATTGCATTTCATTGTTCCATTTAGACATTGGCTAGTCAAAGAAAAATTAAAAAATAGTTTAATAAGGAAAACACTTTCTTGATGTCATTATTTTAAACTGCTTATTACATCATATTATTATACTTAATACTTAATAGTTTTTTTTTTCTATTAGCTTGCTATGTCTGTGGCCACGTCGGGGTTTTCTTTAATTGTATGCATGTGTATTGAAATGGCCTATTGGCT
>JANHFQ010002148.1:16453-31152 GCA_032468035.1 Aparallactus werneri
GCCTTGACTATATGCACTTTTGTTGGCAGGGTGATGTCTCTGCTTTTTAGTGTGCTGTCTAGATTTGCCATAGCTTTTATTTATTACATTTACATTTATCTACTGCCTTTCTCCATACTGCTTGAAGTAACTTATCCTGAAATATCCAACCATTGTTTAATAAATTCAAATAAATTACTATATATACCTACCCAGTGTTTTTGGGCTGTTGTCTTCATCATTTCCAGACTTTGATAATGATCTTAAAGACAATTGGGTGTAGAGAAGTGGAGAGGGGAAATAGAGAGAGAGAGAGAGAGAGAGATTAAACTGTCTTTCACAAAAAGGCAAATATAATAATTTAGGGGGCTCTTAGTTGATAGAAAGAGTCATGGTATTGCAGTGGATAGAATGCAGTACTGCAGGCTAATTCTACTGACTGCTGGCTGCCAGCAGTTCAGCAATTCAGCAGTTCAATTCTTACCAGCTCAAGGTTGACTCAGCCTTCCATCCTTCTGAGGTAGGTAAAATGAGGAACCCAGATTGTTAGGGGCAATATGCTAACTCTGTAAACCACTTAGAGAGGGCTGTATATAAAGTATATATATATACTTTATGAAGCAGTATATAAGTCTAAGTGCTATTGCTATAGAAGGAACTTCAAGTACAATAACTTGTTGGAACTCCCATTTTTCAGAGAGTGTCTCAAGCGGGCCAAGACAGTAAGGCTAATCAAGACAATGAAACGCTTAACTCACAACTAGCTTGCAAACACAAGCAAAACAGATTTGAACCAATAATTTCTCAACCCATTGTTCAGTTATTGTACAATGCCATCAGCATCAAATCCCTCTTCACAAGCTGCTACAAGCAAGAACAAAGGCTTGTGGGATTTGTAGAGGCATTTGGTTTCCACTTTAAGAACTAGAAAGCTTTTGGTCTCATTCAGCCAAACTCAATTTTTATTCAGTATCTTAGAAATTTACTTAGTTATACAGCACTGCTGTGTAGCTGGTGTTTCTATTTCAATGAGTGAGATTTAAAATGTTCTATTGCTTAATGAAATTGAGAAAGTTTACACAGGACAAGTTGTAACCTATTGGAGAAAACAACCTTCTCCAAAACAACATCAGCGTGAGTCGTGACCCAGATGTATGGGAAGCATAACTCCCAGGATTTCCCAGTTAATATATCAAAACATTGCTGGGAATTGCAGTGCCAGCATATCTGGAAGGTGCCACTTAGTACAGGCTGCCTTAAAAATCAACGAATGAGGCTTTTTAGATGCGACTCTGAAAAAAAGGAACAGAAACAGCAGAAAAGGCTTACCTTGTTTTGGGACTCTCAAGTGGGACACATTCTGTCTGTGGCAAGCTTGGAAAGGGTTCTGCGACCTTCTGAGAATTTTCTTCACATGCCTTTGCTAACTTGGGGATGGGTGGGATCAAAGCAGCACCTAAAGACTTTTTTGGATTCTCATCAGGACCACGCACAATCTACAGGGATGGATAGGAGAGGAAAAAAATAAGTTTAAAACTCTGCTGAAAGTCACTGGGGCATGAGAACCAGGTTATTTGAGCAACCACCTCTTCCCATCTGATCTTCCTGTTTTTAACTGTTTCTTGTATTGTATGCTGTCTAGAGTCATATTTGTTTATCTAGATATTTACCGAATTTATTTGCCACCTGTCTATTTGTAAGATGTGCAGTTATATTAATTAATTAAAGCAATTCTTAACTGTATATTTACTTATTGCAGTACAAGTAGTCTTTGCCTATCAACTGCCTCATTTAGCAACTGTTTAGCAAAAAAAAAAAAAAAGCTTCAGAACCAGACTTCACATTTACAACCAGCACAGCATCCCATGATAACGTTATTGCTATTCAGCCATTTTCTAACTGGCTTATGACAATAGCAACAGTCCTTAGTCTTACATACCGCTTCACAGTGCTTTACAGCCCTCTCTAAGGAGTTTACAGAGTTAGCATATTGACTCCAGACAATCTGGGCCCTCGTTCTACCCACCTCGGAAGGATGGAAGGCTGAGTCAACCTTGAGCCTGGTGAGAATCGAACTGCAGAACTGGTGGCAGCCAGCAGTCAGCAGTCAACAGAAGTAGCCTGCAGTACTGCACTCTAACCACTGTGTCACCACAGCTTATGACAAGCAGAGTTAATGATGAACATAGAAGTAAAAATCCTAAGTTATGGTCATGTGATGTTTTATTTAATGACTTTGTTGATTCACTTAATGACCAAATGGGAACAAATGGAACTCCTTCATTAAGTGTCACAGTCATGTGATTTTCCACTTAGTGACTGTGACAATAAAGAAGTCCCAATTGTGGTTGCTAGATAAGGACTGTCTGCACAGGCACCCTCAACTCTTTGACCCCAGTTGAGACCAGAATTTCTGTTACTAAGCAAGGTGATTGTTAAGTGAGCTGTAGCCAACTTTATAACAGCTTTTATCACCTTGGTTAAGAAAACCACTGCAGGTTTTTTTTAAGTGAATAACATAGTCTTTAAGCAAATCTGGCTTCCTCCATTTACTTTGCTTGTCAGAAGCCAACGGGGGAGATCACAAGTGGTGATTACATGTCCCCCAGGACAAGGGTCTCCAAACTTAGTAACTTTAAGACTTGTGGACTTCAACTTCAGCTTTGCTGGCTGAGGAATTCTGGGAGTTGAAGTCCACAAGTCTTAAAGTTGCCAAGTTTGGAGAACCCTGCCCCAGACACTGCCACTGTCATAAATACATACCAGTTGCCAAATGCCTGAATTTTGATCACATGACCATGGAGATGCTGTAACCATCATACAGTATGTATGAGGACTGGTCATAAGTCATTTTTTCAGTCACTAAACAAAGTGTTGTAAGTCAAGGGCTATCTGTATTTAGTGGTTTTATTGCAGTAGGCTTAATTTTTCTTCTCTAGTTATCGTCTCTCTAGCTGAGAAGGAATGACTGGTCACTTAGAAAAGTTGGGAGCTTATTACGATTTAGAACCCCAATCTCTGTACTGGGTCAGAAGTTTACACCCCTGTGAGTTTCATGACCAAACAATGACTGAAATATAGACCTGCTGTGACCTAAGAGAAGCTTGAAAGGGGACGGAATTATACAGATCATTTGAATTGAGGAGATTTAAAGATTCTGTTTGGAGCAAACCTGTTCTCTGTCAAATCTATGACAGAGAACAGTTCAGAAAGGACCATAAAATCAGTAGCTCATAACAAAACTATCAACTCTAGCCACCTGGGGGACCACGTTCAGAAGACCGAAATGGAACTGAACTAAACGTTCAGAAGAAATTTCAGCTAAGGCAGTAATTCTAATTAGATGAAGAGGCTTCAGGAAAGTTTCTGCACTTATTTCACCCTGCTGTAGAAAGTGAGTGATTTGCTTGAGAGCAAATCCCAGAGCCTGCCAATCCTGCTCAAAGCTCCCTGCTGCCTTAAGCTTTCTTTTGTCCGAGTCGAACTTTCTCAAGGGCTTCACCTTGTCAAACAAGCTTCAACTAGCCAAGTTATTTTGATAGACAAGGGATACTTTTAATGCAAGAACCATGCACCTGATTTGACACCTCACTTGTCAATACCACATAAGCAAAAGTTCGTGCAATTTATTTTGACTTTATTTATTTATTTATTACAAAATTTATACACCATGCCTATTTCATATGCGACTCAGGGCGGTTCACAAGGGGAAATTTGACTTGTTGATAGGAATATGTTTTCAGGCACAGGCATCAAGAACTGAATAATTCTTCTTTAAAACACTAATCTACACTGGCATAGCTATGAGTCAATTAGACCATTTAGAAAAAATCATGCAGGATATACAACTCTATAATGGAAATCAGAGGTCACATTATGTTCTCATATACAGTGTAATACCTCTTTGCCCTTAGGAGGTTGTGCAATGGAAAAGAAAATGGCAGGATAATTGGACTATTCTTACTGAAAACAAATAAGTCAAGGGGGAAATAAGATGCCCCTCATCTCCAGTTAAACCAAGTTCTGCTTCAGAAAGTAGCAACACTTGGCCAACATTGTCAAGTTGAAAGGCTATGCAGAGTCAAGTCTGAGAAACTTGAAAACTTGAGTGGGAGACCATCAGAGCTGTAGGTTACACTGGAAAACCAAAAATCATTCCAAATAAGGCACTGGCAAGCCACTTCTGTACCATTGCCAAGAAAACCACAGGAATGTGTGTTCAGAAAGTCAGCAGGACTTAAGCTCAACTTCAAAGGATCAAAAAAACCTAATCTCTTTTTTATGCAGAACATACATTTTTCAGTTGCACAGAAATCTTCAGGAAACAGAAAGATGGAAGAAAAAAATCCATATCGCATGAAAGCTGAAGTATTACCTTGTTTTCTGGCTTTTCACTCTATTAATGTTAGCTGTGGAATAAGAGCTCCCTCTACTTGTTTTTCCTTCTTTTCTTCTTTTTTTCCTCAGAGTTTCAGCTCTTGATTCCTTTTAAATTCTTATTTTTAAAAACTTTACTAGAATAAACTTAACTCTCACTCTCCAGGATATCTATGTATTATTCCTGCCGGGTAGCCTTGAGTTGTGGCCAATTTTGCAACTCTTTTGACCTTCCACCAAAGTCTGCTTTTCAGAAGAGAAGCCTATTACTTTTTTTGCATTAGTGCTCCTCCTGCTGGCCCTCCTCAATTTCTCAGTCTAAACGATAAGACGCAATCATAGGACCCTTGGTGCTCTCCAAATGCCATTTAATAATTGTCATATCTAAGTTACTGCAACTTATTAATTTTAGAAGAGCATCATATCGCATTGACTGTGCTATGTGAAATATATAGTCTTCCTCAGCAACTATTCCCGCATCAGGAATGAATTTTTAACGCAATGCAGCTCACTTTGTTGATTCTCTACATAGGCTGCTTTACCTTCTTCCAATGATACCAAAGCAAGAGAACAAGAGGGGGATCTGTTGGAAAACTGCCAACCCAAAAGTCCCCAGGAATATTACTCTAGTATTCCCAATGGCTGCATCAACCTCCTGAACCACCTCCCAATGAGTTCGCAGGCTGGGAATGATGGGAGTTGAAGGGCAAAGTTAAGCTGTGCCTTCTCTGGAAACAATAATTTGCAAGGAGAATCAACAATCCCTACATGTAATTCTTATACTGCATGCTCTCAATCTATAGGCCAGTCCTCAGTGGTCTGTTAAAGTCTTTCATTTGACACAAAAGCAAAGGGTAGCTTATTTTTGTTTCATATTAACAAGAGGTTATTTTGGTAGCATGGAGCCAAGAAAAATAGAATTGTAACACTACTACCCACTTTCTACAAGGATTTAATGCTAAATGAAGGAAATGGAGTTAAGCTAGGACTGCTTGGCTTGGGTTATGAGAAGGTCAAAGCATGGTCCTAATGAAGAGTTTAGGGGCTGCAGTGGCTGTTAGCTCTGTAGAATAATGGAATAGATGAGGCAAGACTAGTTCAGTGCTAAGTAAAATAATAAGCCTTCCTAAAGATAAGAGCAGGTTGTTTGTGTATGCAACCACTGGGAGAGATGGTAAGCTTCTTTTTAAAAGTGGTTTCAAATCAGTGGTCTAATTGCCCTTTCTAGAACCTTCTCATTTTTTCAAAAAATATACATTCTGCTATTTTTGGAACAGTGCAACTTTAATAATAACCCACACATTCAAATCCTCATTTTTAATAGCAGATGTATAGAATAAAGGAAGTTATTCTAAAAAGAGAATAACAGAGTTGGAACAGAACTTGGAGGTCTTCTAGTCCAACCCCCTGCTCGAGCTTCCATTTCTTAAGCACAGGCAACATATATATTTATACCTGCTGGGTGGATGTTAATTCTGGATTAACCTCTTCAACTTGCAAAGAGCCTGAACCATTCTCTCTAACTTGTCGCTTTGTTTCTTGAGCTCTGTTGTTCTCTGGGGTGTTTGGTATGCTCTGAATAGGAGGCATAGGCTTGGAAGAGACCAGCAGTCTTTGAGAAGCAGATCTGGAAATGGCTGGTTTCAGGGCATTGGGAACAGCTTTGTCCAGCAAGCCTGCAAATACAAAAGATAAAAAACATGGCTGTGGGAATATTTGCAGGCTAATGTCAAACTTCAAGGCAGTGTCCCTTGGCAGCACCAAACTGATTGCATAAGGAATTGTCCCTTCTTTTCCAGATCAGTTTTGTCCTACAATGGGTTATTTTCAATACCAGGAAATATCCTGAATAAGAATATGAAGCATTCTTATCCTACAATTATTTCTATGCCTACAGAGATCAAGGTACCATGTTAATCCAGCCTCAGGAATAATCCAAAAATGAATCCAAGAAACTGCTATATCCTGTTTCTGAATAAGTAGCAACTGGGCCTTTCTCCTAAGTGAAATGTGGAAAGAAAGATCATTACCTTTCACAATTAATTCCAAGACACAAGATATAATGGTATGCTATACCTAAAATAATGAACAGGGATCCAGTAAACTGGGCCGTTAAAAAAAACTGCACCAGGTGCATACAACAAACTCACACAAGGCTGGGCACACAAGTAACATGCAACAAAGAGCCCAAATTGGTAATTCTATCTACTGTATGGATTTGACAAGCTTTACTCTCATTTCAGTTGAAGCAGCCTTCAGGTTGATTTGAAAATAGTTGTGTGCAAAATGGCTCTCAGTTATTTTCATATTGAGGTCAGTACATTAAATCAAATCTTTATTGCAATCACAGACCAGCATAATGAAGTCAGTATGTTTATGGCATCACCTAGACTATTGGAGAAGAAACCTGCACTGCACAGCACAACACCATTCTTTAAACTTTAAATAAATACTTCATCATTTTGGTCCAGTTGCCTTGCAGATATGTGTTGCCAGATTGATTGATAATTGTATATAATAATAGCAGATTTTAATTACTCTGTATTTCTTCTCTCTAATGATGTAGCTTAACTGAGCTTTAGACCACGGAGCCAATGATTCAAGAATTATGGTTTCACTGGGTACGTTATTCTGGCTCAGCCTCCAGCCATAAAATTAGAATAATGACAACTTATCCAAACAAGGCTGAAAGCTATACTTGATTTATAGCAATTATATATAAAGGTTACAGATAATGTTTTCTTACCAGAATTCATCATACCTTTTTTTGATGCCAGAAGGCCTTCGGACATTCTTCTTTTTTTGAGTTTATCCTTGATTTGAGCAGTCTCCATGGCTGCACTGTTTATCTCCAACTCACTGAGAATGTACTTTGGCTGGGCATTAGGTATCTGTGAGGAGCCATTCATGATTGTGCTGTCTGCATTCTTCTGAAGGCCATTTCTACTGTCCCAGCATTCCAGAGAAGAAACATCTGGAGGTTCTCCTTTGCTTCCCCATAAACATGATTGTGTTTTTAAAACGGATGCTGTGGAACAATTTAAGCAGAGCAGCTTAGTTATTCAGGCCAAAATTTACTTCTCCAAAGAACTAAAAGTCTGTAGAGATTCTCAGTCATCCAGGTCATGGTTGTCCCAAAGGTGCTTTTTCAGGAAGCAACTGGACTTTCTTGTTTTTCTTTTGAAGATGTTTTGCTTCTCATCCAAGAAGCTTCGTCAGCTCTGACAGGATAGTGGGGAATTCTACCAGCTGTCTGCAAGGAATATAAATTCTTCCATTCCCCACTATCCTGTCAGAGCTGAAGAAGCTTCTTGGATGAGAAGCGAAACATCTTCAAAATAAAAAAACAAGAAAGTCCAGTTGCCTCTTGAAAAAGCACCTTTGGGACTCTAGTAATGGAGCACCCACAAATCTTGGAGGCAAGGTATTCCATTGATTAACTGTTTTCACTGTCAGGAAATTTGTCCTTAGCTCCAGGTTGAATCGTCCTTGATGAGCTTCCCATCCATTGCTTCTTGTCCTGTAAAAAGGACGTGGATTCATTCTCTGGTCATCACCATTGAATTTTATCCATGTCTATTCAAACATAAGCTCTGCTGAGTTCACAGGACGTATTTCTATATAAACTACAAAGATCAGCATCTTATAGTTCTCCCTTTTCATTGGCTGTGTTAATGCTGATGGGTATTAAAGTCTTGTAATATCTTGAAGGCACTCCTGTTTCTGAAATAGAAAATTATAAACTTACTTATTTTTTTAGACTTACTGACCATTTGAAATATAATTGTCCAAGTTTTCTTACTATTGTTGGTAGACTCCACAATTGGACCAATAAAAATAAAACACAGCTAAATGGCAACACCTAGGTGACACTGGCTGATCTCAGAAGACTATATAAAGTCAGATAGGAGACCACCAAGAAGCATCAGGGCTGAAATCTAGACCAGGAAGTTCCTCAGAAGAAAATAATGGCAAATCATTTATGTACTGTTACAAGAAAACTAACCTGAAAGAGATTTTATTAAAATGGAACAAAAGAATATGCATATTTTTGAATTTTCCATATCTCTTCATCAGCTAGCATATATATAAAACAGGAGCTGGGGAAGAATTTCTAAAATGCAAATATTGGCCATATATGATAGTCACGAGTCCTGTTCCTCTTCCATCTAAATTGTTGTTGTTCTTAGTTGCAAAGTCATGTTCGACCCATTGCGGCCCCATGGACAACGTTCCTCCAGGCCTTCCTGTCCTCTACCATCCCTCAGAGTCCATTTAAACTTGCCCCGACTGCTTCAGTGACTCCATCCAGCCACCTCATCATCTGTCGCCCCCTTCTTCTTTTGCCCTCAATCTTTCCCAGCATTAGGCTCTTCTCCAGTGAGTCCTTCCTTCACCAGTCCCAGACTGTGAATCAAATTGAAGATTAACCAATAACAACAACAACAACAATTTCTGAAAGGCAAATAATTACTTTGCGTATTCTCTAAACTAATTCTGATTTGCCAAAAGTATGAGGAAGCAACGAATCTACTTCCAGACAGTAAAAGTGTAGTAGAAGAGAGGGATAAAAGAGGCAGAGAAACAAGGAAGGCAGAATAGGTGAATATATATACGTCCTTTATATTGTCTCGAGAAATATAAAGGACTTTTGTAGCTTCTGTAGGGAAAAATGGAAAGGTTACTTACTATAATCTTGTGGAATCAGGTCTCTGGAATCAGGATGTAATGTAATGTGCAGATAACTTGGGATATGAGGGGAAGAGACACTGTTTAAGAAACAGTCAGACAAGAGAGTGAGCCAGCCCAATGGATTAACTGTCAGAGGAAGAGATTTAGGAAGACCTTTCCTAATTGTTTTAACATGGTTAAAAGTGGGGGCAGGAAGTTTGTATCTTCAGACTTGTAAGATTCTATTTCTTTCTTTCTTTATTGTTAAAATTTATATGCCACCCACCTCTTTGCAGACGCCGGGTGGCTCACAACAATAAACAATAATATTAAAAATAGTTAAAATATTAAAAAAACATTAAAAATAATACAAAATATCAGTAATATTAATATTCACCCTCCCCAGATGGGCTCACTGGCTCCATGCCTGTTGGCAGAGCCATGTCTTGGTTGCCCGACAGAAGATCAGCAGGTCAGGGATGATCCGGATCCCCGGGGGTAGCTGGTTCCAAAGGATCGGTGCTGCCACAGAGAAGGCCCTCCCACGTGGTCCCGCCAGCTGACACTGTTTAGCTGACGGAACCTGCAGGAGGCCGACTCTATTAATGAGGCCGACTCTATTTATTAATTAATATTAACTCAATAAGGCAGAAACAGCCAATCTAGTCATGTTTCTTGCCTGGTCTACTTGGTAGGCCTGACACTGGGTAAGAGATGATGATCACTAAAGAGGACTCTTCTAAAGGACAAGGAGGTCTACTATAAGAGTAAAAGTTAGCACGCTTTCCAGTTCTTAAATTTACTGTAACCTTTGCAGGTATATTCTAGACAACTACGTACATTAGTATGCTGTAATGATATAATCATAACCTAATAAATTATAACAGAACTTTTGTTTGCTTGCCTAAGGCCCAAGCTAAACATTCTCTGGTTAGGTACCATGTTTCTACATGTCACGTTTTTGTTTAACTAATTACAAGTGTGCACAATACTGGAGTCGAAACCCTTCTTCCTTAAGATAAAATTATCCATTACTGTCAGTTGCACTCGGCACTGGGAAGAGAAGAGGTAAGCCCCCCTCCCTCAAGTGCTATGTTACCTTTAATTATGTAAGAAAAAAACCCTCTAGTAGTTATATGTTTTGTATCAAGATGTCATCTGTTTTGGCTCTTGACTTCAAAATGCAGACTTAAAACCAAGTCCAATTTGAAGAAGTGTTGGTACATATGCAGTATCATTATATGTTTTAAATATGAATGTCAGCTCATTCCCGTTAACCCATTTTCAATGGGCATTACACAAAGTAACCAATTCAAGAATGCCAATCTTGCAGAATAAATTATTGGACTGGAAATTAGGATGCATATTGACGACATCTGTTTTGGCTTTAATCTCATTGTATCAAGATCACTATAAAGTTGTCTGGTTTTTGACCAAGTGATACAGTGAACTAAGTCTAACTTCAAGCATTATCTCAGCATCTCTGGTTTAATTCATTTATTTAATCCAATTTTGTTGCCACCCAAATCCACAATGACAAATGGTGAAATGTTTACAAATGTGAGAGAGAATGACAAAAAAAAGAGAGAGATTGAAAATACCTATTTAAGGGAACATGACCAAGTAGAAGACCAAAACGGCACTTTACAACCACTCTAAACTCCACTCTCTGGGAGAACAACCAGGTTTTCAATAATTCCCAGAAAGGTGATAGCCTCATAAATCTTTGGGGCAGAAATATCATTCCAGAGAGCAGATACTGCAATGGAAGTAGACTTATCTCCTGGGTCCCATAAGATGACAGGGTTTGATGGACATGACTTGAAGTGCACTTTCTGGATGACCAGGAACATCCTGCTGGGGTTTAAGCAGTGGTGGGATCCTACTGGTATGCTGGTTACCCGCTTTGGTGCATAGCTGTTGTTTTAGAGTGCTTGCAGAAGACCCCAAAGATTTGTATGTCAATCGCGCGCAGTGCACGTTTGACTGGCATTCGCCAAGCACGCCCACAAAGTGGGTAACCAGCGTACTGGTGGGATCCCACCACTGGGTTGAAATAAAGACAAATAATTACACTAATTCTAAATCAAAGTCTGATTGGTGAAATAGGATAAATCTACAAAAGAATTAGTGCTAGTCCCAACTCTTCTTTTTAGGAGTAGCTTATTCAGAGTTCTGTAAATGAGAAAGCAGACTTTGCCAAAACCTTAACTCATATAAAATTATTGATATGAGATGCATTGCCTTAAAACCTGTTGTCACATGTGGATATGAAGAATTCTTTCACCGCGGTTTTCTTCAGTGGCTCAGGTGTTGCTGCAGTTGGCAAAGGAGTAACCCATTCAAACTGTGATAATTGGTACATTCTGGCCTGAATATTGCCTTTTCTTTCAGGCTGATCTGTTTTCTCAATTCTGCAATGTATACTATCTGTCATGGGCTTAGCAAATAAATTATAAAAGAAAGTTAACTTTCCTAATATTACTTTGTTTATTCTGAAAGCTAGAAGGTAGTATTGGGTTGAGTTTTCCCCTGGAATAATTTACCTGGAATAAAATGTTCTGGAATAATTAATTAGAAATAATTGAAACGTTTTCACACATCCCCGGGCATGTGCTTTGCCTCTCTCCTTCCTTCTATTAAATATTTAATACTAAGCAATATCAACAATATGTCAATGTATGATTGAACATTTTGCATTATCTGCAGTCCTTCTTTTTCAGTACAAATGGTCACACCAGGAATTCCCTAATTAACTGTAATTGATTTGTACAAACTTCAGAACAAGCTCTTAAGCCAACTGTAAATTAGAAGTGGCATATTGCTATTATTTCTGCCCAGTTATAGCCTCATAAAATAAATAAATAAAATCAAACCAAACAAAACAGAAAAGCCTTTACTAAAAATAAAATAGTTTCCTTTGAGTTGATTTATGATGGCAACTTGGACTCAGCCAGTTAGTTATTTTATAGCAATGTAAAAGCAGTTGGTTATTTAATTCTTCCAGGATGTGTTTTGATTTCCCCATGTTGTCTACCATTTTGAAACTTCCTGGTCAGATAGAGAGCTCATTCTCATTCTTTCTCCCCGCCCCATGTGTGTGTGTGAGCGAGAGGGGTGTTTGTGTCAATAGAGTCAAGTTAGGCATTTTCTGAATTTTTAACACAGCAGTCTAAAGGGTTTGCCATTATTGGTCTAGTGTTGAACAAAAGCAGACGGAGCTGGGGGCAGAGTTAAATGAATCATAAGTCTAGAGTTGTTATGTTCCTGCAAATGGTCCAAGGCCAACCTCTCTTGAATTCATTCATCCTTATTTAATTCCAATTTAGTGTTGTATGTTAGTTGATTAGATTCTTGTGCAATACATTTATTTAAATTTAAAAATAAATTTATTTTTGAAATTTTAATAAATTATTATTTGAGTGATAAATCTTTTGAACTGGCACTTATTTGTGCCTCTGAACTTTTGTGCTTGACATCTAGCTCTTTATTGACCTTTGAATGTAAGAAGTTATAGGTAATAATATTATTAATAGTAACATAACTTCCAAGTCAGCTGTCAAAATGTTCTGCCCATCCATCACTCATGAGTCATCATTAAGAATATTTGTCTCCAGAAGGTGTCTTTGTTGTAGTTTCAGGTCAGCTAATCAAAATTCCGAGTCTTTCCTCAAAAATACTATTAATTTCACATTTTGGAATTTTGGAATATATATTTCATCCATGGGCATGTAGATGTGAAATTTATCCATATTCTCTCCAAGACCTTTTCTTTAACAGTACTTGCATTTGTGCATTTATGTTCACTATTGTTGTTGTAGAACTGAACATTTTATGGTGATTTAAAACTTTTTTATATGCTTCAGTGTTTTATTTATCTATTTCTGTCTTTTTGATTTTATTTTTCTCAGTATGTTCAAACATACTATGTATACTTGTTTTTATATTAAAATATGCTGCTTTTAATGCATACCACTATGTTTGTATTTTCTACCATATTTTGCAGTCATATTGCATAAAAATGAACAGCAGAAAAAAATCTCTATACAAACCTAAGATTGACTTAAGAGACATATTTCATTCTGTATAGCTCTTAAGTTTGCCAAACTGTGGAATTGCATAGAATGTTACAGCAGAGGGATGACAATAATATTTATTTATTTATTTATTTATTTATTTATTTATTTATTTATTTATTTATTTATTTATTTATAAATTGATGTCTGATACACTTTCCTAAAAACGGTCTCATTTTAATGACTGGTGAACAAAAACCTCTTGCAGGCCGTTGCAAACTAGTTTTGAGTGTGGCAGCTTTCTATTGCATGAGAGTTATTGGCAATTTAGTCTACAGAGAATTTTGAAAGCACTGCTGTGTTTTAGTAGTGAATGGACAAAGGCTGCTATGATGTGGTACAAGAAGGTCTTCCTGTCCCAAGCACTGGCTTTATCAGACATTAAAATGCATCATCTTTTGTCTGGTCTTCCTTATCTCTCCCCTCCCCCAATTTGGACCATACCAAATCCCAATTATGTTTTCCGCAGATGCCTTGAGGTGAAATGTGCCTCGAGTTTATGCTAAATTGAGATTAATATACACATAGGTTGTATGCTTGCAAGCATAGAGTCAGCTCCATATGCCTGCATGTTGCTCATTCAGCATTTTCAATTGATAAATGGGTAGGCAAAATAGCTACAAAAAAAAAAAGGTAAAAAAAAAGTCAGGGATATAAAAAAAGAAAGAATTGGCTTATTCAAGCATCAACAGGATATTATTAGTCCCAAGGACTGACGACAGTTTGAGAGCCTGATGCGTAAAGGAAGGAAGTTTATAAACATCGCAGAGAGAGCCATGTTGAGCAGTTGCAGGAAATGAGGCACGTCCTGCTGCTATTGTGCTTGAAGCAAGTGAGACTCCCAAGGGACCCCCCCAGCCCATCTTGAGACCCCAGACTGGCAATGAATTAGTTGACTCATTTTATTTTGGCTGTTTTTGTTATTTGTCGCTTATTGTTCCAATTGAGCTGTAACTTATAAATAAAGGGATTGGGCTTCCCCGCTCCCCACCCTGCAGAAGGATTGATGGATCTCTGACAAGATAGGAGGGGGGAAGTACCTCCTGTTCAAGTAGTAGCTTTTCCAAATGGAACCATGCAAATATCGAATTTCTTATTTGAGAGGGGTCCTTAAAACGGGGGGGGGGCTTCTGAAGGGTCCAGGACTGATAAATTTTAATTTGAAATGGGAGGAATAGTCAAGTAAATTAGAACTGGAGTTAGGAGACCCTCAGAAATCCATTTTTTAAATAGACTGGAAAACAAAACAAAATCCTGTTAGATTTTATTTATTTTTCTAAAACTTTTTTATAGTCGTCCACCTTGAAATTATTTCTGGGCAGCTCCCAATAGAAAATGAAAGTACATAGAAAACCACTTTAAAACTATAAAACTAAGCATATTAAAAACAACTAAACCTACCTTCAACTGTGCGGTCATCCAATCTTATCCTAACACTCGGGGGCGGGGGTGGAGCCAGATCATAGAAACTTTATGGAAGTCTAGGAGGGCAGAGAAGGAAGGACTCACTGGAGAAGAACCTAATGCTGGGAAAGATTGAGGGCAAAAGAAGAAGGGGGCGACAGAGAATGAGGTGGCTGGATGGAGTCACTGAAG
>JANHFQ010002148.1:118100-129741 GCA_032468035.1 Aparallactus werneri
TTGTACAGGGTGTGTACAAGTTACTGCCCCCCTCTCCTCTCCCCTTTGCTCTCCCCTTTGCTCCCCTTTCCCCTCTCCCCTCCCCTTTGCTCCCCTTTCCCCTCTCCTCTCTGTTAATGTTTGAGTTGTCTTCAAGAGCGAAGGTCTGAGTTTGAGATTACAGCAACCAGTAACTACAGATACACTGAGATGTTAAAATAGTATTTACTATTAAGCAGATTCAAAGCAGCAAACAGTAGCTACCACCCCAACCAAAACCTCCCACCAACACAGCAATACTAACACACCACCCAGTATGCCACGAAGCACCAAACACCACAACTAACCGGGTTACAGGCTTCAGCTAAATAATAGTTCTAACAGCATAAGCCAATCAGAATACAGTGCAAGTAGCACACACTATAATTATCTCAATAGTTATATTTTCTAACCCAACTTTGTTAGGTAACTTTAAAAACCTAACACTCTCCTTTCCCCTCTCCTTTCCCTCCTTCCCTTCCCTTCCCACTTAGCAATAGCACTTAGATTTATATACCGCTTTCTAGCACTCTCTAAGCGGTTGACAGTCAGGCTCTTGCCCCCAACAATCTGGGTCCTCAGCTTACCCACTTTGGAAGGATGCAAAGCCGAATCAAGCTCAAGCCTCTGTGTGTGTGTGTGTATGTGTGTGTGTGTTTGTGTTTGTGTGTGTGTGTGTGCACGCATGCATGCATGCATGTAGTGATTTATTTATTTATTTATTTATTATTGGGATTTGTACCCCGCCCCTCTCCTGGAACTCGGGGCGGCTTCCAGGGTAGCATAAAATATAACATATATACATTTAAAAACAAATTAAATTAAACCCTTATTACAAGTTAAAATAACATAAATTAATTTAAACCCCCCCTCCCCTGTTAATCCAGGCCAGCTAGCTGAGATAAGTATGTCTTGAGTTCCCTGCGGAAGGAACGGAGGTCTGACATTATACGAAGGGTAGGTGGCAGCTGGTTCCACCACACAGGCGCCCCCACAGAGAAGGCCCTCGCTCTGGGCCCAGCCCGACGGCATTCTAAAGCCGTCGGTTCCCTGAGAAGGCCCTCCCTGTGGGAGCGAACCAGGCGATGGGAAGCTGGAGCCAGATGCTCCCTCAATTATACCGGACCCTGCTCATTTAGGGCTTTAAAGGTTAGAACCAGCACCTTGAACTTCACCCGAAGGGCAACTGGCAGCCAATGCAGCTCGCGGAGCAGTGGCGTTATATGGGAGTATCGGGACACTCCCATAACTGCTCGCGCGGCTGCATTCTGCACCAGTTGGAGCCTCTGGATAGAGCCCAAGGGCAGCCCCATATAGAGCGCATTGCAGTAATCCAGACGGGAGGTCACCAACGCATGAGTAACCGTTCGCAGGGCATCCCGGTCCAAGTAGGGGCGCAATTGTCGCACCAGGCGAACCTGTGCGAAGGCCCCCCTGGACACGGCGGCCACGTGATCATCCAACGTGAGCGCCGCGTCCAGGGAGACCCCCAAATTGCGGGCCCTACTCACAGGGGGCAACACCTCTCCCCCTATGGATAGAGTAAGAGATATCTGTGGATCACAGGATAACGATACGAACAGCCACTGTTGACGGGATTTAGTCGAAGCCTGTTCCTCCCCATCCAGACCCGAACCGCCTCCAGGCACCGGGACATCACCTCGAGGGCATCACTGACCTGACCTGGGGTGGATATAAACAATTGGGTATCATCAGCGTACTGATGATACCCCACCCCGAAGCCTCGAATGATCTCACCCAGTGGCTTCATGTAGATGTTGAACAAGAGGGGTGAGAGAACCGACCCCTGCGGCACCCCACAAAGGAGGGGCTGCGGGGTCGATCTCTGTCCCTCCGTCAACACCGACTGTGTACGTCCTGTGAGGAAGGAGGAGAACCACCGTAAAAAGGTGCCCCTCACTTTGTCTAATACAGCTGGGTCCAATGCAGGCCTCTTAAGAAGGGGTCTCACCACCGCCTCTTTCAAGGCGGCAGGGAAACACCCCTCTCGCAATGAGGCAGATGTAACTGCATGGAGCCAGCTGCAGGTGCCCTCCCTGGCAGCATACACAAGCCAGGAGGGGCACGGGTCCAACAAACACGTGGTGGAACTCAGTCTCCCCATAATCCTGTCAACTGACTCGGGAGTCACAGGATCGAATTCATCCCAGAATGTCTGCTCAAGTCCGCTGGTTTCCTCCAAGTCCGGATCTGCCCAATCGGAGTTCAACCCAGCCCAAATCCGAGCGATCTTGTCCGCGAGATGGTGACTAAACTCCTCAGCACATCCCCGCAAAGGGTCACCCGCAGGCTCCTGATTAAGGAGGGAGTGGGTGACCCTGAACAGGGCCGCCGGGCGATTCTCAGTGGACGCGATGAGGGCGGTGAAGTAAGTTCGCTTCTCCGCCCTCATCG
Organism: Aparallactus werneri; assembly: GCA_032468035.1. Classification (NCBI taxonomy): domain Eukaryota; kingdom Metazoa; phylum Chordata; class Lepidosauria; order Squamata; family Lamprophiidae; genus Aparallactus; species Aparallactus werneri. Next base: position 120,534 of record JANHFQ010002148.1, read on the forward strand.
CTGCGATATAGGACCTAGAAAAGGCCCCCAACCGCGATCAGTCGGACCCAGAACGGGTTTCCCTCCAACGGCGCCCCTCAGTGAACCAGGGGGCCCGGTGGGATCGGCGTCGGATCAGGCGACGCAAGGGAATGGTTCGGTCGAGTGCCCCAGCGGCCGCATTCTGCCATGCTTCCGCTAAGGCCTCAACCGAGCTGTGAGCGAGGGGAGCAGGAATAGACCCAAGCGCCTGCAGGAACCGTTCAGGGTCCATAAGGCGCCTGGGGCGGAACCACCTCACTGGTTCCGCTGCCCGACAGTGGGGGGAGGCATATTGGAAGTCCAGCCGCAGGGAATGGTGATCTGACCACGACAAGGGGGAACTGATAGGAGGTCCCCCTCCCAGACCACTTAACCACCGTTCAGACAGGAAAACCAGGTCGGGAGTGTGTCCCCCCTCATGGGTCGGTCCGATAACAACCTGGGTCAGGTCCATGGCTGTCATGGAAGCCATGAACTCCCGGGCCAATCCAGATGAACCCCCCAGGGACGGCAGGTTGAAATCCCCCAGGACCATAAGCCTGGGGCAATCAACCGCCAACCCAGAGAGGACATCGAGAAGCCCAGGTAGGATGGTTGCGATGCAGCTGGGCATAAGGTATGCCAGCAACACATCCAACTGATCCCTCGGGCTGAACCTCAAGTGGAGGGACTCACAACCACCTATCTGCATAATGGCGATCTCCTGCGGAGCTAAAGACTCCCTGATGACTATAGCCAACCCCCACCCCTACCCTGGACCCTCGGGCGGTGAAACACCCGGAAACCAGGTGGGCACATATCCTTAAGAGGAACACCTCCTTCCGGGCCGAGCCAGGTCTCCATGATGCATGCCAGGTCGGCGGACTCCCCCTCAATTAGTTCTTTGATGAGGGTGGCTTTATGAACCACCAACCTGGCATTCAAGTACACCACCCTCAGTCCAGGTACCTGCTCATCCTCGCTCCCGGATGAGGGGAGCACAATACGGGGGTCAGGGCGCGCTACGGCTTGTAAGTAGCAGCCGCGTGCCCCCGAAAGGTGATATGGCCCCCTGCGCCATCTGGCCCCAGACCCAATCATCGTTGGGATTGATTGCCCTTCGCTCCCGTCCCTTAATGGATCTGCAAGGAATAGTACTTGGCCTGGATAACTGGGACACTGTGTGAATTCCCCCCAATTCTTCAGTGTTTGTACCCACCCTTCTCCCTCTCTAAAACAACCCGATAAAAAACATAGTAGGGGCCTCTTCTTACAACTAATCTGGAGGCCCCTACCCTCACCCCACCTCCTCTCCGAGCCCCCATCCACAAACTGCGGATGGGGCTCGTCCTTGAGGGGTATGCCAGGCTGCACCCAGGAGTGGGGGGAACCCGAGTGCAAACAATTCTATGGCTGTATAACGTAACATTAAGAAATTTAAAACTCCACAGGGTCGGGTTATGGCAGGGGAGAAGATCCATAGGGGGCAACTCTAGGTCCAATTCGGCTCATAGTGTTCAGCCCGTTGCCACTCGGGCCTGGCTCCCTAAAAGAGGCCCTGAACACCCTCCCAGTGTTCTGGGCCATCCAGGAGCTGAATCAAAAGACCACGCTGGGCTCTCACCCCAGCGGGGAACATCACCCACCCTCTCACCGCGATGAACTGAAGGGGGCTCAGGAAAGCGTCCAAAGGGGGCAAGATGAAATTAACCCCGTTCCATCCTTTCTCGCCCCGTGAAATCTCCATCCCCGCTCCGGCATGCCCCATGCGTGGGCAATGGTTAACAAGGTTTCTGTTCTAATAACTTGCTTGCTGTGCTGTTCTAATAACTTGCTCGCTGTTCTAATAACTATGCTTGCTGTGGCATTGAGAGGGAGGCAGGGATAATATTAGGCTCATCCCCCAAAAATTAGGGTTGGGCTTATTATTGTGGTCGGTCATGTTTTCTGAGAAACAGGGTAGTAGTATGGGTTATTTCGATTTGAACTTTTTCTTCTTTCAATCAACCCTAGGTTTTCAAAAATACCGGTATGTATACACTCTTGATGCATGCAATTTCCAATAGGCACTATATGATAAGATTGAGATTTCAGGAAGATTTCATTAGCTGTTCAATGCTGATTTCTTTTTACTAGCCTATTTATACTTTGGGATTCAAAGATGTGCAGTAGTATTGGACCTAAAGGTTTGATTCCTAAATTCTATGATCAGAATCCAAATAATTGATAGATTGTGTCTTACATAAGTGTAAGAATTTTAGATTATTATTCCAGTGCATCATCAGGTACTTGTTCCAAGGAAAACAGAGAAGAAAGCTTTATTAGAAATTGAATCCTATTGAGAAGTCTGTAATGCCAGGAAAAGTGGAAGACAATTCAGTGGCATATAATCAATCCATCTAAATGATAAATACATCCAACAGCTGCTGTTATTGCTCATTAGGATGAGAGGAAAAGATAATAGTTCATCACCCCAGTATTTCTTTCAGTTGGAATCTATCCAGAATCTTGTTTGAAAACTCATGCTAAGAATTACCTTAGTGTTTAGGTATACTTAATGTTTATTTCTAGTTTCACTGAAGAAACTGATAATCTAGTATACCTTTTTACCTATTGCTGTGAAATAAATTAGATTTTTTTTAGCAGCAAGTCATTAATAGGCAAATTATTTTTAAAAAGCACTAAGATTACTTGGTGCTAACCTGAATTGGTTATACCGTGCAAAAGCGCTATAAAATTTTAAAAATTTGTATTTTATATGTTGCATTTATTTGTGTATTGGAAATGTAAAGGAAATGTCATACCATCACAGCTTCTTAATCAATAAAGCAACCAAAAATGTTTATGTCCATTCTGTTAATAAATTTGTGAGCAAGTACAAAGTAAAAGAAAATTCTGCAACAGAGAAATGAATCTGGTTCATATATAAACAATATGAACTCATGTTCAAGGATAGAAAGCCTTATATTTTCTAAAGTATTTGGTTAATTGCAGAATTAGACTATAACTACTAGAAGTATTGCAAACAAAATTCCCCCAATCTTTTGTGCCTACATAAGATTGGCATCTACAAAATAATTTAGGATTTAAATCTGCAATGTGTATGTATTTTAATATTTCTATAAAGCTTCTATCTGTAGGAGAGGGTCACTTGTACATTTCATGTTCTTTTGCTTATCCAAGAGATGGTGTACTGTTTGTGAGCTTCCATGTTTCTTAAATGTTTAGCTGTGTCTTAGCATCTGCTCTGCATGGAAACTGTCTAAGCTTTAATTGTTTTAAGCTGATCTCTACAATATTGACCACTATGAAATATGGATATTGGTTAGTATGCAATGTCTCTTTCAAGAGCTGGTCTAGACATTTCCCAAAATTTAGCAGATATTGGGATGCTACACAGAAAGCTATCCCAATCCATTTTAGTGAAGCAAGTGGGATCAAGTGAAGAACTTAACTGGATTCTACCTATTACCTTGCCTTTGGGATTAACGAAGTTAGTGGCATTTAAAGGTGTTCTTCCTTTTCAAAACATCATGTCTACAATGGATTTAACAGCAGATACATCTTGAGACAATGTGTACAACTAAAACGCATTAATGTGCAAATAAGAGACATGAATACAGAATCAAGAGGTTTAGTTGTATTTATTCCTAAAACTCAATATTCCTCCAAGTTGGCAGGACACAACCAGCTTGGATATATTTTGCATTCACAAGATGGGTTTTAAACAATGTTCATTCACACGTGGAAAAAAGTCTTTTATACAGTTTGTTCAAAAACTATCCTGTGAACTACTTTCATATCGGAATCTTCTAGCAGTCCATCCACATTGCACAAGATTATCTTTAAGCAAATTGCTTATATGACAGTTTGGTGGAACAATGGCAGGAAAGAAAACTCCACACAGTAAGTAGAAGCTACTTAGAAATTAAACAGTGGAAAAATGCTACTAGAAAGTGACATCAGCTGTACATAAAGATTGCAGAAAAAGGAACTGTGTTCCTTTTATGCAAGCAGTGAATGAAAGGAGAGATGGGAAGACAGACAATAAAATAATGTTTAAAACCATGCTTAATACATTACAGCTTCCATTCTGGTTATACAGAAAAGATATGTATCCGTGGCCAAAATATTTTTTAAGGAACTGTAAGTAACACATTACTGATCTTTAAACTGAACTTATGGCATGCCAGAGCTCATATATCAATGGGGATTTCATATTCATTGACCAGTTCTAAGGACTGAACATCAACTGCCCTTAAATGCTTTCAATAAATTCTTTCAGAAACGTTTGTAATAAAAAGATGGTAAGTGGTGATTTTAATGATTATATTATTTGTTGCAGATACCAGAATTGTGCTGTTACCAGATATTAAGAAATGAAAAGAGATATCAGTTACAGGATTCTGATAAGTAAAAAGTTACCATCTTTCAATAAGGTTTTGCATGCTTAAGTAGGCAGTGATGTAATAGCATTTTTAAAAAATGTTAAACTCAGCTGTACAAATTAATGTTCTAAAACACTTAAATAAGGGTTCACTTGTAAAAAAGGTATCATTGTTTGACCAGCAGCTAAGCTTTGTTTCCATTTTCTCAATTCCTAATGTAGTTATTGGCATGAATTTCTCATCTAGTTAATGACTCAAGTTCACATTTCTGCAGTCAGATGAGAACTTTTTATCACTATGGATAACTACAAATGAAAATTAGTCATTGTTCTGGAAGTGACATTTGTTCAGCTACTTGGCACTGCACCATTCTTATTACTGAGTTCTGTGATTTTAAAACAGGAAAATAACACAGTTTTTAAATACCCTTATTGAATGTTTATATTAGCATTAGTATCAACCTTTTACCCACATAGCAATTAATGCATGCCATTAAGAGCTAATGAATTTTTAAAAAGGATTGGAATAAACAGTCAGACTTCAAATGAATTAAACAACTTTACTAAATGAAAAAACTACATTTAATGTTTAAAACAAAATGGAATTAGAAAAGAGGCTTAAATTTAAAGAACTTCACTTAGCAGAAATCACTTGCATAATATGTGCTATTTATAAAATGCAAGTTTCAAATCCTCAGTGTAACATTTGCAAAGGCAAAATTAAAGTTTTACATTTATTGTTGCACACAGAATGGTACAAACTGTAACCTTACCCCTTAAATCTTGCAAGTTTGTCAGTGTCCAATAAAAGTTTGTAATCCTATTCAATGAAATCTTTGCCTTTCAATTTTTATTGTCTTACAAACTTTACATATGACCTTACACTTATCATTAATATGAATCCTTAAAAAAGGAAAGCAGGAAAAGAAATACTGCATCAACTCTTGATCACGTACAGAAATTATTGCTACTATACGTACACTACAAAGCAGAAATCTCTACATGAGTATGAATTTTGAACATGAAAATCCAGAAGGTATCATTCTTTGTGACATAACCCTTACAATCATGTAGATATATTAGACAGTTCAACCACCATTAGCCTTAGTTACTGTACTGCTTATTTATCAATATACATTTAAATAAACCCTCTTGGAGTGTTGGCAGGGAAGAAAAGGGAAGAGAAATAGCACTTCCAAGGTCTGTCAGAGAAGAATCTTCACGTCTTCTGAGAAATGCAGAATGCACTTTAATGCAAGAATGGCATTATCAAGAAGCTAAGCATGCTGAAAAATGTTTCATGCTAATAAAATCTAATGCAAGATATTCCATGACCAACAAAGAAGAAATACAACTTTTGATCTATTTTAGTTGAATGAAGTGCTGTTGTGAGTAATGATAGTTTTAAATGGTGCAGTGCACGAAGTGGCAGACTAAGTAACAAGTTTTGTTTCATAAAAAACACTGATTTCTAGTCTCTTTGGAAAAGGAACATTACTGTAGGAACTAGCTTGAGTTTGGTTTGTCTTTAATCATCAGACTCTTATTAGAGGGGCAAACACTTACTCAGCAAGATGACTGGAAGAGAAAGAATACCAACAGCTGGCTATTCAAATCCCTTCCACAGTTCATTTTTAGCCAGGGAACATTACTAAGATACCTTGCCATCATTCTAGCTACAAAATAGAAATAAAAGCAATCAAGCAACAGTAAGACCACATTACACAAATGAAACATCATGCTCTCATCTGATTTAACTATTACATTAAGCTTAAATTGGGATGTTGGTCAACTTTAAAACTGACATGTATGCAACCAAAATAGTTTGTTTAGATCTGATTTACTTTATGTTGATTACTGGAACTTGGTGTATACTTATTACAATACAGTGTTGCACATCTGTCAACTAGAAAATATTAAGGATCCTTTACCCGTCTCTTTAAGTTTAAGATGTGACATCATAAAGGTTGTCAAATGGCTGGATGGTTTTACAGTGCACACTTATTATATACTGTATATATGGAGTTTTGTCCTTTACAGATCTGATGATTTTCTACTGTATTCCTTTCTTCACCTCTTCTTCGGTGGATTAGCTGTGCGAGGTGGAGTGACTGGACGTCCAGAGTTCAGGCCACCATACTGGTACTTCGCTTTCTTTTCAGAAGGTTTCAGAATCTTAAGAGAAAAAAAGAGTTCAGTCTTTTTGAGCTGGGAAATATTTTGCATGTCAAAAAAAGCATTTTATGTAACTATAAAAGGCTGCCATGACTGAACTAGCTATACCATAATTAGGAATAGAATTTTCAGCACTAAGTAATAAGGTCATAAAGCACGATTGATGTTACATAACTACACTGCTTAGTGACAGTAATCACTAAGTAAATACCAAACAAGAATTCAATTTTGCTTAAAAGGATTTTGGAGTTGTCATTATTCACAAACTATTATTTAAGAATATTTCCAATTTGCTAAACAAAACAGAACTAACAGTTTTTGACTGTAGAAAAATTATCGAGCATTTTGGAAATTTATTTGGAGCTCTGAACAAATCAGGCTGATTTGATCCATGCTCCAATACACCATGACTAGCATGGAAGTGTATTTTTTTCTTTTATACATGAGCTGCGTACAATGAAACTCTAGATGTATGTAAAACGTTTTGTAATAGTGAGGTTTACAAATATCCATTCATTCATTAAATTTCTATAACTACCCATGTTATTGCTAAAGTGAAATTTAAAAAATAAGTGCATTTACTGATAGATGTGGTATCAGAAAGAGATGGGAGCTCAGAGTTTTGTAAATGACAATCTCTGAATATAACACAAAATCCTGCTTATGCTTTGAACTAATTGGGTTATTATTTTATTTACATTATCAAAAGATTCCACTGACAGAGCTCAAGCTTGGATTCACAGCTTCAGGCAGTTTTATTTTGGTTTGATATAATTGACATACCGTATATACTCAAGTATAAGCCGCGTTTTTCAGCACCAAAAATGTGCTAAAAAAGTCACCCTTGGCTTATACTCAAGTCAGCTAATTTTGGGGCTTAGCCTTTACAATCCCAAAATCCTAATCTTCAATCAAGATTTAATTAAATTTATCTTAAGTGATTTCAATTAATTTTTACTATTTAGTTTTAGGCATATACTAATGCTTGTAAAATTGTGGCTTATGGCTAATATCTCAAGACAAAAACACCTACCTGAAAAGAGCACATTAAAGTTTCATCCACACTCATCATGCCACCAGCATTGTCAAATTCTCCACAGTAATTAGGAGCAGAAAATAGAGTAACCAGCTGTCGTTTAGCAAAGAATTCATAGCCATCTTCAACCACCTGTCAGTGAGAACAAAAAGCCATGATCAATATAATTATAAATATATCTATAATTTTAGATTGCTTGTTAAGGAGTAAATATTTTGTCTAAAAATAGCTGAAAACATTAAAAATCAGGATTTTTAATTTTAAAATTTAGATAGCAAAACAATGAAAAGAATAAAAGAAAATGTATATATGTATGTACAGTGGAAGCTCGGAACACAAATGCTTCTGTTCACGACAAAATCGGTTCATAATCAAAAATTTCAGCTGAGTTTTGAATTGGTTCACGATTCAAAACTCGGTTGGCGAGCAACAACCGTGCCGGTTTTCCCTTCTGTGCATGTGCAGAAACATTGCTTCAGAACGCAACCAATTCAGAACACAACCACAGTCCGGGAACAGATTGTGGTCACATTCCAAGGTTCCACTGTACGTATGTATTGTTAAGCAAGACAGCCTATAAAAAAAGTCTACATTTTAAAATGAATGCATAAATGGGCATGTAGTGTGATAATAACTATGGTCCTATACAGTTATTTCACAGGAAAAAAATTGACTGCAACAGGGTATTTGTATTAACAGAAGTGATGGGTCATCTGCAGTCCAATTTACACTGGCTCATCTACATGCCAGAATATGCTGAATGCAAACAAAAAACAAAAAACTGAGAAAAAATAAAATCTATTTTTAGCAGTAATGTTTTCATACCTGATGAGCTCGACAAATCAAATCCAAATCATGTCTGTTCAAGAATTTGCTGACCACATCAGCTCCAAAAGTAAAGGAAACTCCACGGTCATTTTCACCCCAGCCTTGCACATCCTTGTCAGGATCAGACCACAACAGATCACAGAGCAAGCCTTAAAAAGGAGGGAAGTACACATTCATTAAGACTTATAAACATTACATATGCAACAATGAACTCGCAGTTGCCATTTCTTTAGTTGGTGTCGGCTTTCATTTGCATTGAGTTCTTCCCAAGAACCCATAATGTTGGCAAACCTATGGAATGTGTGCCGGAAGTGCCACGCAGAGCCACACATGAGGGCTGGAACTAGGCCCTCCTACGTGCCCATGCACAATAGCGATCCCTTTTGGCTTCTTTGGAAGCACAGTTCCTCCTCCCATGAGACTCTAGGTAGTGTACATTAATTTCCAAACATTACAGTTTCAGTTTCAGACTATTAAGTACTTTGAGACTATGCTACTAAAACAGCAGTTGCAGAAGCATATTCCTAATCCTTAAAAAGGTTTCACCTGTGTCAGGAACATCTGTGGGTCTCATAATTCTTCGGATCTGTTCCATTGACTGCAGATCTGGTGACAATCCTATAATAATAATAATAATAACAACTTTATCGAGTAGCCAATAGGCCATTTCAATACACATGCATACAATTAAAGAAAACCCCGACATGGCCACAGACATAGCAAGCTAATACAAAAAAAAAACTATTAAGTATTTAACAGTTTTAACTGTAATTGATACACTG